>VYZV01001516.1:28450-56183 GCA_013401275.1 Pandion haliaetus | reverse complement strand
ATTTTGCTACTGCCAAGTTTTCTAGCAGCTGCAGAACTTTCACCTGCTATAAACCCATGACTAGAGGACACCTTTGTGCCAAAACAGGAGCGATGTATAGGACTGTAAGGAAACTTGTGAATTATTCATGATCACACTGGGTCTCAGCCTGTGGATAAGCACAGAATTACAATATCCATGGCTTCTGTTGCAGGTTTGAAGATTATGGCGAATTTAACTTTTATTTATTGGCTGCCAAATTATTGCTTTTGCTTTTTTTTTTGTGTGTGTGTAAGCACCCCATGTTTTAGCTATATATTGGGAAGAAGGGCTTGTAAATGGAGGTTAGCAAAATCCTGCTGTATACATACGTATGTTCCATTGCTGCTCGCTTCCAGGTATGGAGGCGGTATTAAGCATGCTGCCTGGCATGTGTGAAGTCCCCAGTCCCTTGGCTGAAGATTCTTCACTTCCAACAAGACTACACCACCCAGAAGATTGCCTTCAAACTTGTATTTCTCATCATATTCAGAGATGATGCCTTTAGTTCCAGCCTGTGCGTGCTCAGATGGCAAGGTTAGTTTCTTCTAGGTGATGTTTAGGAGCTGCATGTTCCAGTAGACTTCAAATTCAGCTTCAGACAAAGACTTGAAATCAAATTTACAAGCAAGTAGTGCTGAGGCACTATATTTAACACAAGCTGTGCTGGGAAATTGCTTTGTTGTCATAGAGTCTGTAGAAATACAAAGCACACATCACTTAAAACATTCATGTTTGTTGTTCTGCTCCTTTTCTAGCTCTTCAGTTAATGATTCAAAATTAGTCCTAGGTTTTTGTGGTAGGTTAAAGAATCATTCACATCCTGGTGTAATCCCTTACTAGTGTAACTGTACAATGGCTTAAAAATAGCCTCTATTATAAGCCTAAAACATCTATTAGGATTGTGGAAGCAGCACTGTTAATATTGTATAGCACTTGTCTGCCATACAACCTTGGAGTGACTCAATAGTTGCCCAACTGTTGTCCTACAACAACTACTCCAACATCACTGGTTTTTGGGGAGGTGACTGGGAGAATCCTGTTCAGTTTATAATTCACACAAATTCTTTATTTTGTAAAAAGAGATTTTTTGGGGGGAACCCACATAAACTAAGCCTCTCACAACTAAAAATGGTCTTAAATTAGCATTAATTAAGCACTAGAGCTGCATACCCAAAGTCCTTTCCTATACTTCGTCCACTCAAGAAAGATTGTGCAATTTCTCTTTTTATAGAGCCAAGTGCAGTAGTACTCATTGTCATTTGGAGCACTTCCACTAGCACTGACTGTTGTGGGCAAAGCAGCAGGTACCTGCTTTGTGCTCACACCTCAGAGGGATGTTACGCATGTCCACGTCACACTGAGATGATAAAATTATGAATCGCTGTTTAATTTTGATTAATGTCAAAGCACTGGAGAAACTTAACTCCAAGCAAGCATCTTTGTGGGAAAGTCCTCTGAGTGGTTCTTGGTTTCTTTAGAGGGCAAGAGAGGTATTGCATTTTTCCAAGCTGTTCAAAAGCTTAGAGATTTCATAGGGAATTATTTCAAAATAAGTTAACGGTGTGCTTAGTTTAATGTGCAGCTGCAAAGTATACTTCTAAGTACTAAGCAGGGCTTGTGCTACATGAACTGTGAAGTATTTGGCAGCAGAAAAAATACCCCCAAAAGTCAGCACACCTTTTTTTCCTGAGGCTCTGGAACATTTCTGAAAATGTTAAATTAAATTCAGCTGCTCAAATGTTATAGCCAGAAACTGTCCTATCTGCATTAGTTTCTTGATTCAAGAAAACTGTGCCTTTTCTGCACATTTTTTAGTGAAAAATAGCTAAAGATCTCTGCACCAAAAGCTGAGAGCCTACAGAACTGTCTGAGAGGTGACTAATTCAGGTATCTTGGGAGAACACAAAACCAAGGAAAGGGATCAAAATAACTCTTTTTGCAAGTTTCTCTGTAATAATCACTGCAATGAGCAAAAGGTGGTTTTTAGGTTAGGACCATGGTAAGCAGCTGGCTGTATGTGGAACAGACCTAAGAGCATATTAATATTTCTGCAGAACAGGTATAATTCAGATTACTCTTTTAATGTTCATAGCCAGAACATTCACCACATTCTTGTGCAAGAGGCATTGAAGAAGTAGGTGGAGAAAAGATGGAGCATTTCAGCTAACTCATGAGAACTGAGGTTTGAAAGTAAACTCTTGCTTTTGTAATCAAGACGGGTATATTTCCTAAGAGGAAAACAAGATTTCTTTCTTCTTCCTTTTTTAATCAGTACACGTCTCCAAAAAATGGGCATCATAATTAATCTGAAAGCTTTATGGAATAACAAATGTAAACTTGAATCATACAATATTTAATTACAAGTGTCATGCTTCCATTTTTTTAATTGCCTTTTATTTATAAGGTTCTGCAGATCACTTTAATGGCTTTTCAATTATTTTTTAATTAAATGGTTTGGGCTTCCATGCTCCCTTAGTACAGATGTCTGCAAATTACTTAGTGGATGAGTGAGGAGTGTTGCAGAAGGTTCTGTTTCCATTTCTTTTTCTGAAAAACAAACTGGTGAAATGGAGTCAAGTGTTCAGCATAAATTAAAAGCTCATACACGTGGAATTGGAAAAGTAGTTTGTAACTATAATTTTAGCTGTTATGATAGAACTGAACTGATGCCCTAGAAACAATATACTTGATGAATACTTGAAGTTTATAGAAATTGCCTTGCTGCCAAGGAATGGCTTGAAGAATAATGGCTTCAGATCTAGCCCAAGAATCCCACACAGCTCCTGGACTCTCATGGTTGAATCAGAATGTGGTTTATTCTCCATATTGGGAAGAAACCAAACAAACAGAAAAACAACACAAAGTGTAAATGGAATTTTTAAAATATTTGAGACAAAGACTCAGATAGAGGTACACTACCTTCATTTGCCCCAGCTATAAAGGGGTTTCCCAGAAAAGGTATGGCCTGTCATAGCAGCAAGGATTCAGTAAGCAGTTATACGGTAGAAGTTGCTTGTGATGCCACATAGCCTTTTGAACCGCTAAATGAAGTTTTAAATTACTGAAGTGCTGTGTCTGAAGACAGACAGTATTTGATGTTCTAAAAGCTGATAAACATTTCCTGTNGTGACCCATAAAACTGTGGGTTTTCTCTGATGTTGCAAACAGCCTGCAAAAAAAAAAAAAAGCCATCATTTATTTTCCTAGATGGTGAGAAAGAATCAGCATCCCACCGGTAATCTGTAAACCATTTACTTTGATTATTTCTGGTGTTTGGCTTCCTCCATTGCACTGCATTAGTCCTACATGGAATAACAATGCTCTCCTAAACTAGACAACAGTAAATGGCGGGTGGGAAGGGGTAACTGTTCAACACTCTGCAAAATGTGTATGAAAATTATCAAAATTTTTGGAAGTCATTAAGGTTTTCTGAAATAGCTGGAGGTTCACTAAGCAGAACCACAAGCCACAACCAGTGACCTGAAGGAGGCGCTCTTGCGTACAAATAGATTTTAATAAGTATCTGTTCTACTTCAGAGGCACACGGGCCAAAAGCCAAGCTGATCATAATTAAATAGACTCCACAGACAACAAGAAGTCATATTTTGCCATGTGAAACGATGGAAGGGTTACCAAATTTCAGATTTCTCTTACAAAACTGAATGTCTGGTCAACAACACGAGCTTTTTGCATAAAACTGGGACAAATGCAGGTGCCCATCAAGAATTCTGGAAGTTCAAATGTGCCTCATCCTCAGAACATAAAATGTATCGATATTGCAATAGTTTTTATAAAGAAATGCCAGCCTTTCCTATTGTAAACAAAAACTTTTTTTTAATTTTTATCTCAAGTCTGGAGATGGAGAATGCACAGACTCCTAGCAGTATAACAGGAAAAATGCGAGGATGCCCTGAAGACTGAAATGCAGTCTCAGACTAAGTCTGAGGTCATAAAAGGTGTTGTTGAAAACTAAGGTTTTTAAGAGAGCAAGGCTAATGCAGAGATTCTTTCAAATTCAGATGAGATCAATTTACTGTAATTTTGTATGCATATTAAGTAGTAAGACAATTTGAGCAGGGGGAAGAGGAGGTAGGAGCAAGTGAAACATTCAGTTGAAGACTAATGCAGCCCACGTTTCACTAAATCAAGGAGAAAAAGGAGGAAGCTGGTATGGACTTTGAGCATTGACTGCCTAAAACAGATAGGCAAGCTGCTCAGGAGAAGCCTTGTGTGTTTCATGCTTTGCCTATGGTACTTAAATATAAATTGCCATGAAAGTATGACTTAATGACTAGAAATGGGGTCTGTCCCTGAAATCTGAAAGTGATGGAGATGGTTCAGAGCCATGTCGGGAGCTGCTGTTCAGACCAAAACAGACAAATTGCAGTCCATGTGTGAAGCAGGTTACCTCCCAAAGTCCTACAGTTTTACACACAAGGACTATGTTTGGTCTGTTTTCACTGCAGTATCCAGGTCTTTAAAGCGCATGTATAGATATGATGTTCTTATGATACAGAGAAGAGCCAGCATCTCTGTTTTATTGATAAAAACTGAAATGCAGAATAATTCTCTGCTCACTCTGCCATCAGTGAATACCTTCAGAGCCTAAGTTCAACCCTGCTATACCTCATACCTCAAATAGCAGCATCTCTATGTGAGAAGGTGGGGGAGGGTTGATTTTAGATTTTTCAGGAAATACAGCAGAAATTTCAGACCTTAATAGGATCAGTGAGATATGCGGGTATGTTTTGAGGACTGCAGTCTTGATTAGAGTATTATCTTTACACGCAGGATTTACATTCAGTTACATACCTAGTATGTGTCCTCTAGTGCAGTCCCCTGAGGATTTGATGTAATAGGTGTGTCCTGGCAGCAGTCATTCTCATGGAGCTTGATAACTTCTATTAAATTTAACTAAAGCCTAGTTAATTAAAAATGACAGAGAGATGCTTGTAAGCATCACCTGTGTGACAGCATAGCAGCTAGTTCACAGAAGTGGGAGATTTGCAGCTGGAGGGACTGAAGCTGTCTAGCACTTTTGCAGGCTGTTGCACTACAGCCTCAGTGGTCTCTGTGATTGTCGTGGTTTCGGTTTCAGACCAGCCTGTAACAAAGCACCACGAAGCCTCTCGCTCACTCCCCACCCCCTCCCCTGGCCACCTTGGGATGAGGAGAAAATCCAAAGGCAGGCTCGTGGGTCGAGACAAGGACTGGGAGGGATCACTCCCCACTTATGGTCACAGGCAAAAGACAGGCTCAGCTTGGGAAAGAAACAAAACCAATTTAATTTACTACAAATCAAATAAAACCAAGGATATTAGGAAGGAAATCCAAACATCAGAACACCTCCCCCCACCCCTCCCGCCTTCCTGGCTCAGCTCCATTCCCGGTTCTCTCTCCCTCCTCCCCCTGGCAGCACAGGGGATCAGAGGATGCGGGTTGGGTCAGCTCGCCACACCTTGTCTCTGCCGCTTCTTTCCTCAGGGGGAAGATTCCTCACTCATCCCCTGCTCCNCAAACTTCCCTGGCGCGGGTCCTTTCCACGGGCTGCTCTCCAGTCACACACTACTCCAGCGCGGTTTTTACCATGGAGTCACGGCCATCTTTGGGAGCCTCCGCTCCACCGTTCACCTCCACGGGCTGCAGGGCCATCAGCATCCTCAGGCGCCCCTCCTCCCCCTCCTTCTTCACTGACCTCAGTATCGGCAGAGATGTTCCTCTCATGTTCCAACCCCCACACTGCCGGTTCCCCTTCTTAAATCTGTTCTCCCAGAGGCGCTCTCACCATCACGGATGGGATGGGCCTGAGCCAGAGGCGGGTCCAACTTGGAGCCAGGAGAGCTTCTAGCAGCTTCTTACAGGAGCCACCTCTGCAGCCCCCTCCCCCACTACCAAAGAAAACCGCACCACACAAACCCATAACAGTGATGCATGCTTCACCTTGCCTGCTGCATCTCGCCTGCTGCATCTCACCTGCCATGTCATGCTGGCCTGCTGCTGGGCCAGAGAAATGCAGCGTGGCTGCCTAAACCAGTGATCAAGAAACTTCAATGAAAAGGCCAAACTGCTGTAAAGCCTGGAAGGCCCTGCTCCACTGGGAGATGTGCACTGGTCCTGCAGACTGTGGTACTGTCTGTCATCTGTAAGGGACCTTTGCGAGCCACAACCTTCAAAATGGACTGTAAGGTAGAGCCATCGTAGGAACCGCAGAGATTTAGGACAGACGTCTCTGGCTTCCTAAAGAACAAAGATTTCTTTCAATTGGAGAGCCCTCAGGTTTTGTAAACTATACCCTGCATGTCTTGACTCTTCTTTAGCTTATCTTCTTCCCTCTTTATTATAGACTTATTAGGGTTATGGCTTGGGGAAGAGAGGGCCTGGCTGCATGTGGTTTAGATGCCATCAGCAAGCTGTTTGCTTAGTCTTATCTGATCTGTCACTTCTAATCTGACATTCACCCCTACCCAGAAAAGCAAAGCAAATGGCCAGTAGCTTTTATATCAGTACTGCTATCAGCTCCTGAGACTAAATGCAGGATTCCTCTAGCCTCTGTCTGTTTTGATCGTTGCTTGAGCTAATGTTAGCATAGGACACCAGAAGGAAACACTACTGACTCCATTTAAGCCACTCCTAAATAACCATGGTTACTCCAATTTTGGTAAGTATATCAGACACAAACTTCAGTGGTCAGCGCTGAAGGCCTTTTATGTGCTATGGCCTGTGCTGGGCCATTCCATCATTGTAGTGAAGGGAAATAAATACCTACTGTTTACTTCTTTCTATCCTCAGAGAGGAAAACTCTGTGTCTAAACTAGGTGGTATGAAATCCTCTTCTCCACAGAGTAAGATATTTTTAGTTAGGAAGTTAACAGGTATGAATGTTTCAAGGTATCTTGTTGATTATCTCCTGGAAGCAGCAGGATTTTTAAAAGTTCATTTTCTGGCTAGCATGCACTTCTTGGCTGAAAGAAGCATGCCTGGAACCAAGCAGTGTGCACCCTGTTACATCTCACTGCTTCATTACATCTTAATTCCTGTCTCCCCCCACCAACCCCAAGATACTTCAGACTGCTTCACCAAACTGCTTTTGCTTTTTTTTTTCTCACTAGCAAACTGTTCTCATGCCCAGGAAAACATGAAAGAGAAAATTGGCAGCTGAGTTACAAGTCATTGCAAAAGCAAGATAAATGAACTCACTGAAACCCTAATCATGTTTCAGTAAATGAGCAGAAGAAAAGTTTGAGTGTTCCCATGGTAAGTTAAGCTCATTTATCAGTTTGTTCTCTCTTGCCAAAATGCCTAGATCACCCTTAACTGAGGACAGAAGGGCAAAGGGAAGAACAGGAGATGTAAGGTACTGGTGGATGGAAATGTTTGAGTGTTCCCTTTGCTAAGGCCATCTTTTCCCAGCTTGTCTTGCTGAGAGACTGGAAGACCTTTAGAGCTTTTTCTCCAACATATATGCTTTTCCACTTAGGACTCATGATGGCCACCTCACTCGGCACAGGAACCTGTCTCTGTGGCAGCCCAATTTGAGTGGAGCCAGACATCCTTGTTAATGACACAATTCAGTCAAGCTACCTGTGGCTGGAAGGAAATTCTAGACAGGGTAGGCTGGGCTGCGTGGGGATTTTGGGGTATCTTTGCAAAAGCTGCAGGGATGAAGAGGCTGATTTATACCTGCTCTAATTGCACCTCTATTCTTTCCTGCCTAAAATCTTGCTCAGTCTCTTCCCACCTGCCCCAATTGATTAATTTCTCTTTTGCACTCCTGCAAAAGCCCAGAAGAGAAAAGGAAAAGATAGTGTGTAAGCAGTAGAGGCCCTCAGAGCATGTAAGTGATGGCAAAGTTATTGGAAAATTGAGGGACAGCCTGGACCAAACACATCTCTCCTATTTAGTAGACTAACTGTATAATCTCTGAATACTGCTGTTCCACTACAGCTGAATACAAAAGTATATCCTAGCTCCCACTGAGACACAGAAGACCACTGGCAGTGCTTGTGCCAATAGAAATGGTTCTGCAAATAGTCGCACATGTGAAAACACACCACTGAGGTAGTTGTAATTATGCTTTTTGCCTTACAAGTTGAGCCATGAAAAGTACTTAAGATTAAGGCCCATCCTAGACTGTAGCTATGTGGATTGATTTGCTATGTATTGAATCTCATGGATCTAGAGATAGGCTGTTTGTGGGGAATGCACTTGCTTTGGCTGCAGAGAAGGTGGTGCATGAGCCTGGCCACATCAAGATCTTGCTTTTAGCCCCATGTCTTTCATGTGAATGAAACCTAAAATCCTTTTCTCTTTGGGTCACTGACCATTTCTGTCACTACTGTACTGGAAAAGTCTAAAGCAGGCTGGACAGGTTCCTATCCACTATGGCATTCTTCTCACTTTTAAGGTTGTGAGTACCAGAAGAAGAAAGTGTATATATTTTTGAATCAACAGTGAAATTAGTTCTGTCATAGGTCTATAACCATATAAAACCTGTAACAGATGCTCTTATCAAACAAATGGCTATATTTTGTTTTGTCGAGTAAAAGAAGATCTCTGACTATGCTAGTTCTGTAGAGATCACCAAAAAACAAAATAAAAGTTAAAGCTGGAAAGAACATGTATCCAGCCGCATGTAAAAGCAATCTTCTGTCTGGGATTTTTGTTTTAAACTGTAAAATCCCACTTTATGTATGTTCCCTAGTGGCTAAACATGCAATATGCAGCCTGAAATTCTAAACTGCTTACTTTCTTAGACTAAATTGTTGTACTTTGCAGCCTGTAATGGCCTTAAAAGTGATATTCCCACAAATATCAGTACAAGTATTAACGACAATGGAAATAAGCCCCGTGTGATGTAATCCTGCAGGTTTTGTGCATTCTGGTCATGATTCAGCAAAGAGTTTAGTAGCATATATTTAGTCTTACACGCATTTACTGAACTCAGCAGGCAAATTTGCATAGTTAAAGGTAAGGATGCATTTAGGCACTCTACTGTGTTAGATTTAGAGCAGTTCTCACCTGTCAAGATCCTGTTCACTGCAAATAATGTAGCAGATTTTGCAAGACATAAACACATTGCACTGGAAAGCACTGCTTTACTCTTCAGAAAACACCAAAGTAACTACCTACATATAACCACAGTTCAGTTAGGAGTGTTCCAGGCTATAAATATGTATTTAACAGACAGAGGAGTGTTTCTGTACAGAACAGTGCAATGCAACCAACTACTTAAATTCTCGGTCTTGAATGTTGCTACAATAGAGAATAATTTCAAAAGACTTCTACCTACTGAAATCCACCTAGTGTAGAGAAAAGAGAGAATTATTCTAAACAAATGCATATGTATGATCAGATTTGGACCAGTTTCTTGAGAGCTGGATTAACAGATCACTGTTACCTAAATGAGGATGTGCCCACCACCACCCTGCCCTACCTAAATCTTGATAGATTTTCTTCTGTTAGCATGTCACTACCAATCACTGCATTTCTCTCAAAGAACTCATTCTATCCTTTGTTTGTGCATCAGTAAAGGTCGTTTCTAGATCTTTTATTCTTGACTTGCACACAATTCACAGCAAAATATTTTCTTTGTTCTGAAATCGTTCTCTTTTTCAAAAAAGTGAAAGGGGAAACTGTTTTCAGACAGAACATTAGGCAAGTCGTTAATCAACTACTGTATCAGGCTTTGTTTTTTTTTTTTAATGTTGTTTAGCATTGATTTTTTTTATATGATAGATCCCATGAAAAATCAAGTCTTTTCAGTCAATTATTCTCAAAGTTTAAATATACCATGTTGAAGAGGATCATTCAACTAGCGTAATGACTCCTGCTAATAAATAAATGAACTTGTGATATAAGAATCCTGAAAATCTCCCCTTTCACTGAAGAAAATGCCCAAATATTCTTAAAGAAGAAAAGCATGCAAGTTTGCTCCTGACCATTAGTAATATAAAAAACCCACTAATGCTACTTAGGTCTTGATTAGAATTAACATAATAATGATCAAGTAAAAGTTCAGACAGTGCCAACAGCTAAAAAAAATACATTTGTAACAAATATCTCGGGTCCATACCTTCACACTGAACGTGTAAGCTCTTCCAACAAGTTTTAATTACAAAAACGTAAACCAGTGCAAAGACAGCATGAGAATACGTTGCTTTACTGTGCCTGCCAAGTTAGACAAGTGGCACCTCTCATGCAAATATGAAATGGAACTTAACTTTTTTCCTCAACTCTATTGGTAATGCAGAGAGTATACAAGTTTTTCAGTCACTTATGCAGGACTTCTCAGTGGGAAAAAAAAAGAGTTAACCATAGAGGAAACGTAGAGCTAGACCTTTCTTACAGAGGCTGGTAGGGGAGGCCAGAGATGGGAGGACTGTAATGAACAACAGCAGAGTATTGAAATAAGCCCATGGACGTCATCAGTCTGCAGGTAAATAATTCTAAAATAACTTTAGCCTTAGAGAGATCATGTTTTATTTAGACATTGAATGAGCCAGCTGAATCAGCAAGTCCATCTCTCAGGGGTTACCATTTATTCCTGCCTGATATAGAACTCTGTTATGGGCTGCAAGCAATGAAAATTACTCATCAAAATTTGTGGGTTTTAAAATGTTTGCCCTGGGGTGATAAACTTCAGTGAGCTATATTTGATGCTTCTTGGAAGGAGGAATTATATGAATGCTACGGTGGTTATGGTTTTGGTTGTTTGTGAACCTCCCTGACTTGATCACAACTCGCCTAGCAATTCTGTCCTTCCCGTTGAAATAAGATTGCATGGTCTAGTATGTAACCAAATGCCATGCTCTAGCTGTTTGCTTGTGGGTTTTTTTTTTTCTTCAAGGGCTCAGCCAACAGGGCTTCCCACATTTGTTTCCAGGTTTTGGCAATCCAGAAAAGTCTCCTGTAAGCAGCACCCTTGCAACAGGACTGTTGGCATGGCTGCAATAAGAATACTGCCTGGTCCAAAGGCAAATGGTGAGGGAGGAAGACACCCTGTACTAGTGTGTTAAACACACAGAAAATTCTCCAGTTCAGTGGACCACACACAACCTTTTGCAACCAACACAAGTTAAGAAGAACTCCAAGTGCAAATCATCTAACCCTCATTAATCCCAGACACTGCTTATTTGTTGGAAGAAGTGCCCTCTGATAACTGAAATGCTTGGAGTTACAGTGGATTGGTAACAGAAAATTATGCGCTCACCAAAGGTGAGAGATTCTAATATCCAATTTCGTTAATGTTGTACATTATCTCTTTTGGACTTCTTGTTCCTACTTGGAAAATAAGTTTTAAAATCTGAGTTGTAAAAAGTTTTCCTCATAAGGAGTGTTGAGGGACATTTTACTTCTGTAGCCCAACTCTGACTTGACTTAGCATTTATGGCAGACTCTTTGAGGGTTTAATCCTCTGTGTTTTGGCAATAATTGTAATGGTTGTCACAGAGTCTCAAACCAGGGAATAGAGTCCAGACAGTCCTGCTTTATTGAGGGTATTTTAATGTTGGGCTTGTCTATGCTCAATGGAGGTCAAGCAATTAGTTGTGTATATAAACTGCTTCAGTAGTGTCTGTGTCCCTAAGGAGAAAGACGTAGTACAATGAAGTGTTAAATTGTTAGGGAACTCTCTGTAATGCAATGGGCTACTCGCTACCTTCTGTGTCACTGAGCTTTTCCTTCAACCGATGCATATGTATGAAGCATAAGCAAAGGTTTAGGTCTACTCCTGAACAGTTCCAGGAATCCAATGGTTTAGGATTTCCATTCCAAAAGCAAAAACATGGGACAATTCCAAGCCGTGCTTGGACATGTATCTGCCTGTCCTTTTTAGCATGTGCCCCTATGTCAGCCTGTGTTATTTTTTGTAATATAATTGAACATGTTTTATTAAAAAGCAAGGATAAGGTGTGTAAAGATCTTTAGAACCCTTAACTATTGTGTGATTGTATAAATGATTTTCTGCCGTATTGCTCTGCTTTGCTCCATCTGAACTAGAATTTCTTTCTGGGGTCAACACTTGCCTGTAATAGGCAGCTGGGTAGGCTACATGAAGAGTAAATGATGCATATTAGACCAGAAAGCACCAGTTCATCCTTACTGATCTGCAGTACTTAATCATAGTCAGCCTATGAAGTCATTCTGGGCAACCGTGGAAAGGTTAGGACACCAATGGGGAATATATTTCTGAAGTTGGCAGAGCAGGATTGTTGGGAAAGTGTCATGCTAAAACACTGATTTAAAGAAGAAATCTTTTGAAAAACATTGGCTTTGTCCCCCAAGCATGTCAGAGAAATTTCTATGAAGTAGCTGTGCCTGCTTTTCCAATCATTGTTTTGCATGTGTGGTGTATGGCAAGATGGCCTTCGTGTAACACCTGTAAGGGCTGAATTTATTAACCAGCAAGGCTGGCTGAAAGCTTTTGCTTTGTCTCAAAGCACTTAGTGGTGGTATAATTATAGTATTCAAGACTGACACCTGGAGTTATTTTGACCTTGGTGACATAAGCAAATTATGTATGGTAATGCAACTGTAAGTACAAAGAACGTATCTAAAAGACTGGGTAGGGGTACAGAGGTCAAAGGCATTATGAAGGGACCTACTGACCATATCACAAAGTTGTCTTAAAATGTGAAATAATGCTTAGCTTGAGAAACTGGGGAAGAGCCCCAATTTCAGCTCCTTATTTTCAATCACGTGCAGCTGAATCCTGTGCTTGCAAAACAATGAGTGCTAAGTATTTTGCTCAAAGTGGTTTAAGAATAACTCTCCAGTGTTTTAGCCAGCATCCTCAGTTTTATGCATGTTTGCACTTTTCTAAGGAAATACTGTGATTGCTTGAAAGAGATCCTTTTACTTCTTACAAAACAGCTTGATTTGACACTTGAGACAGAAGTTCTCTCTGCACACAAAAAAGTTGTGGTTTTGTCCCCTGAATACCCTATATAACACACCCAGATATGCTGCAAACTGAGCATCCCATTTAAACAGAGCCTTTGATTATTGTCCTTACTGCAATTAGAAACAATACTGTTCTCCAGTTTCTATAATTTGACTTCACAGTAAATATTCTCCAGAAATAAAGATTTATAATTAAGTACTACGAAATGTATGGGATTGATTACCATACAGGTGGCACTCAATTGTAGTTGTCTATCTCAGGCTTAAAAGTATGAAAGATGTTAAATGTAAAATAATGATTACCTTGTCATTGCAGAAAATTACTGAGATGAAGTGTTTTGGAGCCTGAGACCCTTCATTTATGCCAGCTCTGTGCTGTTATTTTAATCCCACAGATCACCTCCTAACTTGCAATGGAATAAAAGGAAAATTGAATCCTCCTCTCCATTTAGCAGTGACTAACATTATGACTGGATGTCTGTATTGGCAAAGATCTAATGCCTAAATTAGATTGCCAAATTTAGCAATCACAAGATCTTTCCTCTCTTTACTGACACAACTGAAGGTGGTATTTCCTCTGCAAGTGATTGAAGCAACAGGCCAGAAAGCAAGCAGTATCTGCCTGCTACTTTAGCTGTGTTCCACATGGCAGCACACAATCAGAAGAAACTTTTTCTGACTGTTCCCTCTTTAAGAGCAGGTTATAATGTTTGATCAGATAGGATTCCCTTGTGTTTCTGCAAATCTCTGAAGTCTTGAAGTAAAGGCCAGGAA
The DNA here is from genome assembly GCA_013401275.1 of Pandion haliaetus. NCBI lineage: Eukaryota > Metazoa > Chordata > Aves > Accipitriformes > Pandionidae > Pandion > Pandion haliaetus. The sequence goes on along the minus strand of VYZV01001516.1, from coordinate 42,488 downwards.
CTGATAAAAGCCCTTTCAAGAGGAAAACAATCAGGTATTGGGAAGTGGGTGTTAGCTGTGTGTCACAACACCTCTATACTTCTATACCAGGGTGCAAAATAGTTGCTCTGAGCTAGACTTTGAAAACAGAAAGAAAAATCTTACGTGCAAATGACAGGTCAACCATAACAGGTTAAAATAAAAATTTACACTTGCCCACAGGCTGGGACCATCCCATCCCTACAGTACAGAAACCTTAAATATTCAGCTCCAGGATGGTAAATTCTCAGTGAAGAAAGCCATCGCCAGGTGTGGCACCAGTTTCAGAAGTACACAAGAAAGCAAGCTTGGCAATGGCCTCCTTTCAGGCTCTAATTTGGCGAAGCAGCATTGCCCCACAGGATATCAGGCTTACTTCAGATTCCCTGCAATGGAGTTGCCAACAACCAAACTACCATCCAAACACTTCGCAGGACAAGACTTTTCAGGGACTGTGGCCCTTCTACCTCCCCAGAAACTGGCTGGCTCTGGGGAGAGGGGAGGTGAGAGGGAGAAGCAAGCAGGTGGAAAGCGTTGTGTGCAGAGCTCTGTTCCCTGCAGGTGGGAGACTGGGTGACAGCTGTTAGTCTCCCTGCTTTTCCAGTCCTGCCTTCCTCATCCCAGAGCAGTGCTTCAGATGCTAACCTGCCTTCAGGGAGGAGAAAACAACTTTTCTTCTGGGACCCTCTCTGGCTGCCCCTACCACCCCAGCCCATCAGCGCATCATGCCGCCTCCCAGCCTTCTCCCTTCTGCAGGAGCCGGGTACTGCAACCCCTGGCTTGTTTGTCCCCTTCCTGCCTTCCAGCAGGCCACCAGATTGCTGTTTCCCCATCACTTACCCTCTCTCGCACCTTCCCAAGTCAAGCTGGGGATGGCTTCTCTCATTGCTCCCTAGCAGGAGTGTATTTTCCTCCCTTGACACTGACTGCAGGCTCCCGGTGACCCGGGGCCGTGTGTTCGGCTGTGCTCCCAGTCGCACAGAGCTGCCCAAGCAGCTCACCCCATCCCTGCCAGCCTGCTCCTTGGCCCACCCCATCCCTGTCAGCCTGCTTCTCAAGCCCTCTGTGCTGCCAGTCCCGCACAGCGTGTCCAGGGGATGGAGGTGCAAGGTTCGTGCTTGGGCTGGGCTGGGAGCCCAGTCCTCCTCCCGTGCTTGCCCTGGGGAGGCCCCGGCCGAGGTCTCACTGCTGTAGGTTACCACTGAACCTCCAAGGCAGAAACAGCCTGTGGAGAAATCAAATATATACAAGCGGGGAAGTGATGTAGGTCTTGCTGTTGTTCGTCGGTCTAGAATGGAACAGTATTTCTCATTTGGGGGCTTGGGGGTTTAGTGGCTAGATACCACAGTGTGTGCCTTATGGTTAGTTTTGCTAAATGTACAAATGAGTGACAAGCTAGCTGACCGGAATTTGTGCATACAGCCAACTGTGCAATGAAGGTTATAATTTTTTTTTTTTCTTTACTTTTTAGAAAGGCCAGGTAAGATCTCTGGATTTTCCTGAGCTACACTAAGACAGAACTGCAAGAAAGGCTTCTTACGAGCTCTGATCACTCAATGAGGGAGATGTCATCCAACTTAAGGGACTGCTTCTGGCTTGGGAAATTGATTACTGAGATCCCGCGTAAGTACAGTTAATTAAACCTCTGCCATGGCAAAATGAACTGTGGTCTAGTCCCTCTTAAAAGTGAAAGGATTATTCCTATATCCTACCTGGGGGGTTACACTTGGGTTGTGGTTACTGCATCTGCTAGTGTTAGCCTGCAACAAGAAGTAGGCAGGACTCCTGTAACCAGTTGGGAGCATGTATATTCTGTGCAGGAAGCAAGAGCCACATCGAGTTTTCGCAAGCCACATGTGATCTGGGTGTGGCCTTCCGCAGACTGAGGTTCACATTTGTCAATTCCTTTGAATTCTAGTATTACATCAAATGCAACCATGCTTGCTGTATGGCAAGACTAAAAAGTACATTTAAGGAACAAAATGTCAGACAGTACTAAGCCAGCTAACAGCAATCAGCTAATAGAAAAGTCATTATCACAACAATTTCAAGTGGTACTAGAGAGCAGAGCTCCAATTTCGAAAAGCTGGACTTGCACAAGTACGTTCTGATCACGATCTGAGTGAAATATCACTATGCTAACAGCTTGGGCGGTTTATTTCGGTTTTTTCAGACGAATAAATCTAAAATCTGTATTATAGTGAACAAGCAAAGGCAAGCCTTGTTTCTTCTGTGAACACAAGCAAAAGAGACAAAACGACGGCTGTAAAATGAAGCACAAAACACAAAATGCATCAGAAGCACATGAATAACATCAAGGAAGCTGAAGCAGCTGCTGGAGGGGCAGCAAAAGACATTAGTGATTCAATAACACTCATCAAAATAAACAGTCTGTAAATTTGTACTAGCACAGTACCTCTTACAGATAAACAAGGAGATGCATGGACAGAAAAAGAACTGAGCGCTATAGCTAAGACTCTCAGGGCATGGTAAATAGGCTGGACTCCAAGAGAAGCTGTTGCCTTTCAGTAACTACTTGCACTCAACTAACCCCATCACATTATAAGCAAAGAAAGGAAAAATGAAATTCAAGTAAAAGCCAGGGAAAGTTCCAAGTTAAAATGGTGGAATCTTGTAATGAGTCCTTTGATTTTAGGAGTTTTACACAGCTCCAGCAAAGCATGGGGCTCTGAAGAGTGTCCTGACAAAATAGAATAAAACGCAGGTTTTTCCCTTTGGAAAAAAAAATTAGTAAGTTGAATTAATTTATAGCAAATGTTCAGTTGTAACAAATCTCAATATCTTGAATTATCAGAAAAGAGAGGAAAATATTCAGGGCCCATGTTCAGAAGTGTGGGAGTGCTTAATTAGGTGGCTGGGACAAACATTACCAATTCTCCACTGCCAGCTAGGAGGGATTACTGTACCACTATCTCAATGATCACAACTGGTACACAAGGGCTGCTCTCTGTGTAAACTCCCACAGTCCCATTTTGCATGTAGGAAGCTAACATAACTTTTCCAGGACAGCCAAAGTGCAAATAGACTTGATTTATAGTATCAGGTAGATATCAGAGAAGCTTCCCAAAGAAGGTATTCAACTGTTTCCTAATCTCCATGCCTGGGGTGTGTGAAGGGGCAGGTGCTCTGGGAGCAGAGTGCCAAGATACCTCAACCCTGTGATGTCTGCCAAAAAACATACATCGACAGTGTAAGAACAAAGCCACCACTCATCGCTTCTGCAGGCTGTTGCACACCAGTCCTCAGCATTCGGGCGAGGAACACCATTTGTTATGACTCATTGAAGATGGCAGCATACCAGTTGGTACAGCTGGTACAACCCGAAGAAGCTCTGCTTAGCAGTGTGCTTACCAAAAATTGTCAGCTAGCAAGAAGGATTCTAGTTAAACCAGCTGATCCAGAATTAATCCTGAGGATCCTGAAAAAAAGCTGTCTGTAGCCAGTGCAAGCTCAAAAACATGGCATAACTTCTGTCATGCAAGTTCCCATTAAACCCCTCCCCAGATTTTCTAATTATTCCTTCATTTATTTCCCCAGGAAAGTTAGAGTGTAACCATAACTAAGGTCTCTGTTTATGCTGGAGTTTTTATTCTATCATCTACTTAACTGAAGAATACTTACATCAGTTTTCCTTTATTTAACTGGAGAATGTTTTTCAATAATTGCTTAACAACAAGTTCAAGTGAAGTTTGTTTAACCAAATGGAAGAAAATCACAGTGCAAATCTGGATATTTGCAAAATGGAATTTCCAGCAGGAAAAGGCTAAAAGCTGATATATTTTACTGTGAAGTAGGGTGACAGTTAAAACCTCACTCCTCAGAGCAAAGTTCTGAAATATTCAAATCACAAATCTTGAAACAAAATAATCTTTTGAAATCTTTGAACTGAAACAAAATGGTTTATGTTGATTTTTTTTTCAATCAGAATCATTGAAGTGAAACAAAATCTGAAGCCTTTTAAGTAAGTAGTATGGGATCAAAATCCAGACCCCTTTAAATAGGTGGGTTTGGATCAAAATCTGAACTTCATGGCACAGATGTATTAGAAATAAGGGGGTTTTTCCCCTTAATCTTTTTCAATACAACTTTTATCTTTCATAATGACCTTTCACATTTTCCACTGAGTTGGAAGCCTGCTTTGTGAATTGTCTTTGAATGTTATTTCTGTTCCCTAGATAAAATATACTTCCCATCTTGGCAGAGAACAAGCTTGGTTTTTATTTTCTGTAATGTAGCACCAAGCTAAATGTGAATTTGTGTTCTGGAATCAGGATTGTTAAATTTCAGCCATAACACTGACATTAAATCTGTAAGTAAATGGCATTTAAGAACAAGAAGCAGGTAGATGTTGCTGGCAATTAATTTGTCATAGCTTTCTGCTGTGATACAGCCCATTAAAACCAAGGAATCTTCAGATTTCTGGGGAGCCCAGTGTAAAATGAGAGGCAGAATTATTGAAGGGCCATTTTTTTTCACCATAATGTGCATCATCAGTTTCTCTATTCTTGTCTTTGAAGGAAGAGGTGGGAAAGGGAGCTGGGACCAAAAAGCTGCAACTGCTCTTCCATTAACAAAAAGTGCTCTCACTTTTGGTTTTCTCTGGACATGGACAGTAAGAAGGCGGTATTCATTTTGCAAAATATTAACTAGTTTACTTCAGATTGGCTTCTCGTTTAATTCAAATTTCTAGCTAGGCGTAGGTCAGAATACAGTCTCATTGACACTGAGGCAAGAAGCAGGTATAAACTGATTTATTGCTGTAATTCTATGCCTGCCTTGGTCTGTTTCCGTAAGTCATATGGCAGCTGAATTGCACGTGATGCCTAGGTGTTGGAGAGGATTTTTGATCTTCAAAACTCAATCGGTTGATAATCAGTAATTCTACTGTGCTGCTGCTTGTATAGCAGCAGATTTACACAACAACAACAAAATACACTTGTTGATCTAAAACATTCCTCCCTAGGCTGTTCAGGGCCAAAGCTCAAGTCAGCCTGAAGTGTACACTGCACCAGCCTCAACTGGAGCCCGATCGTTTTTGTCTGGCAGCACGGGACAGCAAACGGCCATCGCCCCTCTCCTGCCTTGCACTGGCACCAGGTATCCCTAACACAAGTTTGCATCAGGGAACGTTCAAGCCCACTTCTGAGGACAGGGCACTGACTTGTTGTTGACTGACCTTGTTGCTATGAAAATTGTCATTGTAGCAGTCCAAAACAGGTGGTTAATCTTGATGGAAAGTTAGGGATCTTGGAAGAATTAAATGTAGCGCTTGAAAACCAGCATTCTGGGCTGTTCCATCACTGTTGGGACTCTGTGTGCATGCATATGCACACAGCCCAACGCCAGTGAAACTTCGCTTTCTGCACAAAAGGAGTGAGAACGGGAACCCCACTGACTGGGTGATATTCTCCTGCTTCTACAATGTGTGTGTGCACATATGCAGATATCAGCACGTCATCTGACAGTCAGCTGAAGTCGAGGGGCTTGCTTTTTAAAAATGTTGTTGCTGCTTATGTGGTTTAAAGCTTTTTAAATTTCCTCTCTTAATCTATCAGGAATTTATTAATTATATCTTACAGCTGGTGTGTCTCATTTTCCCACTGAAATCTGAAACACAAAATTTTGAGTCGGCTGTATTTATTTACAATATTTGTGTGGATTATCTTTACACCATAAGGGTATCTGGTGCCTCCTGGGTATTGTAAAGGAATTAGCTACATGGAGAGGTTTGTCTAGGACGTAACGGAATTCAGCTGTGATCATTATTCCTCCCAGCCCTTTTACCATTTTTGTTGATGAGTGTGCTAAGAAATCACTATCACCAAGGCTGAATGCAATCTGCATCCATTCTTTGGATGACAGGAACTGAACAAACTGCCTCAGGTGTAGTGTCGTAGGCTTCTCCTTGGTTTCATAGCAGTGAAATCATCTTTGTGCAAATCAGAAACATTTGACTTGAAGTTAGGAAAGATGCACCACTTTGCAGCCCAGCAGTGAGTGGCAGAACAGCTAAGGACTCTTTGGTATGTGACCACAAAGAATTTTGTCATTTTTACTTGATAACTTTATTCCTACTGTTGTGTCTTCATTATAACATTTGTCTATATCTCCTGTTGAAACATAGTGTGCTCACATAATAACAACACATACCACTATTTTAAAGTATTTATTACAAATGAGAGAGAGTTATATAATGCACTGGTCTTCTCACAGTGGGTTGGAACAGATTAAGCTTCTTTGTAGAAAACTGTGTTCTTCTCTCATCGTAATTCTGTAACACTCGTAGAGCTGATATCCAACTGCAGACCAAACACAGAATAATTATCAAAAATGCTAAGCCTGATCTTTCAACATGACAGCTATCACACTGCTTTCCATTAAGGAAATACTGTTAGAGGCTTTTATCAATATAAATCAGGAGGTGACTAAATATCAGTCTCTCCGATAATATAGAAGATCCCTGTGATCTTGAATCTGCTTTTGGTTTGTGCATCACCCACCACCTACACTAGTGTTTCTGCAAGTAGCAATTCTGAATAGCAATGTAGATTGGAAAGCTGATTTATATTTTAACACTTTTTAAAGATGTTCATTTCCACTCTGGAAGCAGAAAAAATATTCTCTCTACTGGTTTAAGAGATTGGTTAATACATGTCTCCATGCCTTTAGCGAGATGATGGCTAGCAGTGAATTCACTAACACTGATAGGTCACACAGATACCCAGCAATTGTGAACAGCCAATTAACCCTTCAGTTAAGTGTTTCTAACCAGACATAACAACCTGGCTATAGATACTACGTCCTAAGAGTGCAGGGACTGAACGGTAGTCAAATGAGTCCCTAATTAGCTAATTCACTTTACTTAGGAAAGAACATGTAACGGTACCCAGTGGGTTGGGTTGTATTTGCAGTATTAACTGTGAACAAACTGAAGAGGGTATCTTGTGAAGCACAAGCTTGTGTTGTGACCCAAGAAGTAAATAAGCACTATAAATACAGCTATTATTACATGTGTGATATATAAAGAATTGGAAGCTAGTCAATTGCCAGCTGTGAATTCTTACCCAATTGGCAATGCAAACACTTTTTTAATAGGGTTGTTCATTTTAGATTAATCGTTTATTTATAGAGTCACAGTGCCATCTAGAGAGCGCATACAGATTTTGAACAACGTTCAGATCTGATTTTAGAGGAACAGAGAAGTCTTTGTTGTCATACTTATGTTTAATACATTACTCCTCAAGGGCACTCCTTTTCACTGAAACAATGGCTTGCTTGGTGGTTATTATCATTTAGTCTTGAACACGGGCCTATCACTTGCCTTTGTGGGTTTTTTTGAAACCTGATCTTAAATATGAAAATGTAAAGACTGGGGACTGGTGGAAGCAGGCTTAAACAAAACTAACCTGACAATGAAGCCCAACCCCTAAAGTATTTGCAACCTGAACTTCAGCTGTGGTGTTATGTACCAGAAGGCACTGTACACTCACAAGATAATCCCTGTGAACTTCCAAGCTAATGCAGGTGGCATATGCTTTCCCTTGCTGTATTTATTGGGATGGGGGATAAGGCTCAGATAGGAAGCACTTTGCATTTCCAGCCTTCCTGGTAAGACTTGTGTTGGGAAGCCTATCTGCTCGGCGCTGGCTAACATGCTGGTTTTGAGCACGCAGCTTCACAGCTATTACAAGGAAGGCAATGCTGCAGGCACAGTGGGGTGAGTGGCTGGCGAGCATTACTTCTGCTCCACTCCGTAGTCCATGGGGAACAAATGCTTGGCAAAAGCCACTTACCAGAAGGACCATGGTAAACCATCTGGGGTGAGCAATGGAGAGAAGTAACACATTTCATTTTTTTTTTAATTAAACCCAGAAGATTTAATTTATGTCCTGTAATGACAAATTTTCCTGAGACCTGAAACGTGAGTTGAGATCTGCCATTGTAAACAGTCACGGGCAGCTGTGTCTGAAAGTTTGGGATTCAGGTGGCCCCAGGATGAAGATCCAGCATCAGGAGCTGGGCGACATAGCTCTGTAGATCTTCTATGGCCATAGTTTGTGTAATTCAGTCAGGCATCCAAAATCAGTTGGGTTATGTCTCTTGCCTCTGCAGAGGAGTTATAAACATTTCATTTAGTCCCCAAAAGGGCACGCAGGACCCACAGAGGTGCTGTTATTTGTGCTTACGCTTCATATTCTTGGTGCTTTGAAGGAGAAGGGAGACGAAGGTTTGGAGACCTGGGAGGCTTTATAGATTATTTAGGGAAGACCAGCATTTCCACTATACTGGCAATCCCGCGCTCAGCCCTTCTCAGTGTCTGTAAAGGTATTTCAAAACTGAAGTGACAGCTACCCCCGACCCTCCCAATTTGTTACTTTACACTAGATGCTTGAATACATGTGTCTTCTTTGCATACCATGCAAGCTTAAAATCTTCTTTTTTCCCCTCTTAAAGTGTTGCAGGTGGAGTCATGCACTTCACACGCAAGAGAGAAGCAGCAATATATTTTATTGATACAAGACAGTGAGTGAACAAAGTTTGATGGTAAATGCAACAGTGGTTTAACAAGATTTGATGGCAAGGTACGCTTGAGTATTTACTGCATAGAGGACTGGGTCAGACAAAATTGTCAGGGAGACCCTCCTGTTGAGTTGTGGGGTTGAGAAAGGACCCCCATGCATTCTAAACCCCTTCCCAGAGGGCAGTTTTGGTGTAGCTGGATCCAGACCTAGTCCCAGACTTGGTCAACCATTTACGTCTAAAGGATCATATATGCACAATCAACCCTTTATATCGCTTAGCTAAGATTTCAAAGTCTCAGCGCTCTCATTACCAATTTGCTTACCGAGTATCTGACCCCATAAGGAATCTCTCAACCTTGAGGAGTAACACTGAGAGGCATCCCTACTCAAGGGGAGGTCCTGGTGTGCAGCCCACTGCCGTGCAGGAGAGCTCAACAGGCCCTAGGCTGTCCACTATTTATGGAGTAAGATGATTGATGGACTTATAGTCATAATTGCATACCAGCCGTATTTCGGTTGGCACATGCTCAACTAGCCCTCAGCTGTTGTGTTGTTATCTGTCTCCCCAGAGTCCAACGTAAACCAGATGCAACCATTACGACTGCCACTGGTGGCTATTGCTTAAGCAGACAGGGGCAGGGCGGGGGACCACACTGTCACATAAAGAGTGTAAACGGAGATTGGGTGACTGAATGATAACAAAATACTGTGTAGGTTGAAGAAAAATCACTGGTAGCCGACACTGGGCCTACCTGGACCTTCCTGTCTCCCAAAAGTATGTCTCTGCCTCTTCTTGAAGAAATTGCTCTTCACCTGGCAGAGGGAGGCCCTGCTTTTTGTTGCTCTGGGGATGAGCATGTAAGGGTGTTTAGCTATCATATCCTGACCTCACTATGTTGTTTTTGTCTCATTAAAGGGTTTTTTCTCTTCTGGAAGTGAAGGCAGTACAGTGCGAGGAGCTTGATGGCTACCACAGCCAACCCAGGGTTACCCTTCTGGAGGAAGAGCAATTGTGCATATCTTCATAGAGGGTCTTCCAGGTGATCACTACACAGAGTAAGTCTCAACCCTTCCTGAGACAGCTGATAGAGTGTCTGTGTTGGAGGCAGCTAGGATTTTGGAGCCAAAGGAAGCCCCTGATAAGGGGCACACCACTGCTTTTTGCTCACACAGTTGCTGTGCAGCTCATGGGGCAGCCCTGCTCCTCCTGCACCATCACAATGATGCCTCTGAAGAAACCAGGATAGCCCCATGCTGAGGTGGGAGTGCAAAATACTGCCTTGCTGCCTTCTGTTCCTGTTTTTTGACACCTAAGAATTTTTTTTTTCTTCACCTTATACAATAGCGGAATGGATCCATGAAAATGGGACATATTAAAATTTGGGGGCTGGCCTCAGCATCTTGTTGCAGTCCTCAATCCAGAGAGTAAAGTCAAAGCAAAAGGGATGCAGTGTATTTGGGGTTATAAGTCACCACTGAACACAGGGTGCCATGTACCTGTCAGCCTGACTCTGACTCTTTCACATGCTGACAAAAAAGAGCCTTCCTTTTTTTTTTTTTTTTAACTCAGCTGAGTGAAATGTAAAAAGAGGAAATAAAATTACAGCATGTCGCAATCAAATATATTTTTGCAAGGGAGTCCCAAGGAAGTCTCCTGAGCTCAGTCTCGATGACAGATCCCATCCCTTCATACCCCTTCATAGGGCTAGTCTTAGAATGGCAGAAAAAACCCTCTCTGCCTTTCTTTAGATAGATACATAGACAGACGTGTATTGCTTAATTATAATACACTAATACAGGCAGGACATCTCTTTGTTTTGTTGTTTTATACCAGTTACCTTGTTGGTTCCTTCTTAGTTTCGATACATAATTTAGTCATGGTTTAAAACAAATAATTGGACAAATTCTGTAACATTATCCAGAAATCTGTTTTCGTTCCCACTATGAAAGGAATGTCTCGCTTTTTTGAGGGGGGTTCAAATCTAACGGTTGGGTGCCTGTCTACAGCCAAAGTCTACCTGCTGTTTGCCCATTATTAAATGTAACCATTGCATATTTGTCTGTAACAAGCCAAGTGAGATGTTATTTTATGAAAGCTGTTGAGGAAACATACAGAGCACCTTTCAGTTTGACAGGGCAATTTGTTGAATCACTTTAGTGTGACAAATCAGCATGACGGACCTTCTGTATTTTTCAGCAGTCAAGAAATAACTCCAAGTTAAACCGAAATGCCCAGCATGTAGTAAAGAGCAAGGGCTGTGGAGCAGAGGGGTCTAACTGGCGTCTCTCAGAGGGTGCACAAGAGACTGGATCTACTTGATAGTTTGCTGGTAGCTCTGTTAAAAATGGCCTTTTAGTTTGAGACTAATAATCTCCAAATTTGCAAGGAAGCCTGTGGGTAAAACCTGGTTTTGCTGTAAATCCAGATGTTCCACTCATACATTTTTATGGTCACATTCAGGGCTTTCTTGGTGAGGACAGGGATAGTCTGGCACCCATGGCCAGGACCAGGCAGGTCCTGTTGGGACCAGGGTATCTTGCTGGGCCTCAACTGAGAGCAGATCCCGGGTCCAGGTCGCTCTCCCCTGGGGTCACCCAGGGGCCCCCGCAGCCACGCGAGCTGCTCCACGGGCCCTTGCAGTTTGTAACTGAAGTGTTTCTGCATTGCATTTTCTTTCTTGTGGTCCTAATTACAGTTACAGAGCATCTGGGGTTTTATGCATATATGTTAAGTGGTGTCTTATAGCAAATTTTTTTCTTCACAGGTGAGAAATAAGGTCCTAGAAAATTCGTATCCAAACAGATGTCTTCTCTAGATCACAGAAGTGAGGCAGTGAGCTGCAAGTAGGACAGACTCAACAAAACAAAACAGTGAGGGCTTGCCACACTTATACTACCAAGTATGTCAGGTTGCCTAGCTGAGAGCTGAGACACTGGGAAAATTGCATAGTGAGGTTTGCTACTTTTTAATGGAGCACATCTACATACATAGATTATAACGGTCTTTATGTGATCACATATTCTTATCCTTCTCTCCTCTACAGGAGTTAAGTGAGCTTTGTTGACAAACTCCCAGATTTCCAAAGAAAAATTGAAGTGTTCATGCAGCTAATTTTCATTCCTGCTTCCTTTTTCATGATTAATTTAACCAGTGCAGTGGAGTTATTTTCAGAGGCACCACAAGTCAGAGAATCATTTCACGCAGCTTTCATGCTGTGAGATGGAGCATTTGAGTTTGAATATGAATTTGATAGTAGCAACAGTAGCAGTGGGAAGCTTTATCTGCCAAAGGGAGTCAAAATGAAACAGAACTGAGAACTCCATCAGCAAGTTAGTCAGCTATAGCTGTGCTGCCATAGTTCAAGTCCTTTCTTTCTCCCCTCTTAATCAAGTGACAGAAAAAGCGTTCCTGCCTGGCTCAGCACTTCAAATCCAAACATGCTGTAAAAACATAAAGCCCTTGATAAACATTGGCCTCTACTAATTTGTGTAAAAAATAACAGAGGCTCACTAACTAGCCTGGGGATCTAGAAGAGCTAATTTTGGCTGAAGAGCTAAACGACAATCTAGTTTCCTAAATCTTAATCTAATTCTTTGCAAAGTAATGAAAACTCGTAGAAGACCTACCCGGTCTGGGGTTTAGGGAGAATGTTTCTCACTGAGACAGGGAGGTGTCCTCGCAGGGAAATAGTAAGCGGCCAACATGATGCTCCTAGGCTCTGAAATCCACAGAACAGGTGGGAATCCTCACATGGGCTCCACTCAGGTCACTTTTAGAAATTGTCCTGGAAAAAGAGAAGAGTTTCCCTGCTCAGATACAGCTGTGCTGGAGAAGATCAAATCTAGCCACGTGGATTTGATCAGAGAAGCTGAAACAGTGCGGGAAAACCATATTGCAGTACAGTTCATGGCTTATGTTTACATGAAAGTCATAGTTCTAACACTTGGTACTGCTCTAATGAATCACTTGTATGATCAATATTTGCTCATATGTCTTTAAACAAAATAAGGTTAAATGGTCTTTAGATATTTTCCTCTTTATATTATTCTCTTCAGCCTTTGTTTCTAATGGAAATCAGATTTTGTCTCACTCACCTTTTTTTTTTTTTTTTTTTTTTTTTTTCCTAGTTCCCCTCTTTACCCTTTTCTGGTGGCTTGCCTCCACCTTTCCCTTACTGTGGCTTACCTCATCCACTGGCCTGTTGCATGACTGTTACTGTCTTTGAGGCATCTGTCACTCTTCCCATGGTTTTAGTGTCCCCCACTTTAAGAACTCCTCCCAGGACCTCACTTATGCTTCCTATTGCATCCTGCTCATTCTATGCCCTTTTTGTCTATCTCTGTCTGTTCTATCCTGTGATTTGCTCTCTTGTGATTTGCGCTCTCCTCAAGGGATTCCCTTTGCCTCTTTCTGGCTTTTCTTTGAGGAATCCCAGCAGATTCTGACTGAGAACTTTCTCCTGCTTCTTTTTGCTGCAGTCACAAATGCATCCACAAGTTGTTAACATCTTGCTGAGAGACCTTCATAGGTTAAACCCCTCTGTCTAAGTTAACTAATGCATTCTCTGGAATCTCTGACGACCAAGCCAGCCTTCCTTGCAACTGTTTCTCCCCTTATTTTCTCCACCACAGAGCACAACAAAATGGACACAAAGCTGAATGTCAACTTCAGTGGGGCATCGCTGGGCTCCCATATTCAGTCTTCATCTGAACTTTACAGATTCTGTCCGCCAACCCCAGGACATGTCCTTTCCTACTCATCTTCATAGAGGAGGTTCTTATCCTACCTGTTCTTCCACAGTTTTTATGCTGTCTTGTACAAAAACTGTATTCACTTTTGTACAAAGAAGTGTATTGCTTAGACTTCCCTTTTCTACATATCCGCTAGTGACCATTGTTGGAGGTGGGATATAAAAATGGGTTTTGGTTCAAACCAGGTGGGGAGTCTTAATGTTTTCTTTGCTTTTGGTATGTTCCACAAATTCTGCTTTAAACAGTTCTCCTAGCCTATTCTTTTGACCCCACTATTTCTATGTCTATGACTTAAGCTCCCATTTGAGTTTTAGCCTAGTTGATACTCTCAACTATAAATCTCTGTATGGGGATTCATGTCTGTCTGCCTTGCTTGAAGACCTGGATTCAAGCCCAGGCTCTATGTGAACTTGTCTTTTAAACTCTTGAGAGTTTGGACCATCATTTTGTCCTGTGCATGCACTGCATTGTGTACTTGGAGAGCCTAGTTCTCTGATCACCTCTCTGTAGTGTTGCCCAGACAATCAGTAAAGGAATAGGAATATGTGAAGGAAGTTTGGTAGTCGAAGGATAATAATTAAATGCTGGCATCAAAGTGGTTCAGAAAATTATGCAAGAGCCCTCTGAAGTTTGCATGTTGTCATCCTGTTTTTCTTTAAAATATGCAGTGCCTAATTACTACAGGAAAAAGTGTTGTTTTCAAGATTATGCAAAGATGAGAAACC
>VYZV01001516.1:5373-22256 GCA_013401275.1 Pandion haliaetus | reverse complement strand
TCCCAGTCCTTGTCTCGACCCACAAGCCTGCCTTTGTATTTTCTCCTCATCCCAAGGTGGCCAGGGGAGGGGGTGGGGAGTGAGCGAGAGGCTTCGTGGTGCTTTGTTACCGGCTGGGCTGAAACTGAAACCACAACAACAGGCTAACTCCTTTCTCCCCTTAACATGAGTTTTTCCTTTTGAAATCTTCTTTCTCAGTATTCTCAAGCTCCTGTCCATTTGTCCCGTTCATTGTTTTAGTCCTGCAAGTATGACACAAATGAATATTTTTCCATTAATTTTCTGAAAATCTTTAGCTCCTATACCACTACAGTATTAGCCCTTCCCTCAACTGTAGCTCCTGATTGCTATTCCATAATTTCTCATCCCATTGAGCCTCTTGAAATTCTTGCTTCTTGAAGTTGTTGCGAGTCTCTGATAAATTCACAATCATTCAAGTCCCTTGATTTAAGTTCTGCTTTATGCCCCAAATCCACTTAAGCATTTTTTTTCACTTTTTTTTGAGGTCCATTGCATCTTCCCTTTCAATGTTTTTTCAGTATCCTTCTCCCCTTGCCTGATGCCCTTTGCCCGCGTCTCAGTGTTATCTCAGACCTCACCATATCTTTCCCAGAGCTCGTTCAAGGCTTCTGAAGAACATTGGTGGAACAGAAGCGTGCTGACCTAAGGAACGGCGCCAACACTACATCTGCCATTGGCAGGAAAAGGAAAAAGCTGGGCAAGAACAAACTTGCTGCTCCTGGTGTTGCCTGAGGAGGAAGAATGTGGTCAAGGCTGTGGATGGTGACTGCTGCTGAAAGGAGCCCCCAGCCCACATTTCTCCTCAAGCACTTTCTCCTTCTCAAGGCTTTTTGTCATCAGAGAAGCACTTTACTAAGCAGTCTGTGGGCAATGTGTGGCTGCCATTTCCCTTTAAGTAACTGCTAGATTCAGATCTGCAAGATCTACTGAAATTACTGTCTTCTGTTTCTGCACCTAGCTAATGAGGTCTTTAGGGAAAATTGTGAAGAACATGTAGTCATTACCTTCCTGAAAGAGGAATTTGTAGTTGTTTCCTATCTGCTTTCCTTTCAATGCAGAGGAGAGAGAACCTGCCTGAAGCAGAGCAGTGCTGAGCAGCTGCTGCTCTTCCTTTGCAGAGCTGAGCTTCTGGAAGAGCCATTCACCTCACAATACCTCACAGAAAACTTTAATTTATGAGATGTGTAGACAAAAGCGCCAAAGAGTTTTAACACATAGGAAAATACACATAGGTGTATTTGATAACAAGAAGAACCTTTGCCACATGCTGTTAAGGATACTTGCAAGGCAAGGGAGGGTATTTTCCCCCCAGTCTCACTACCCCGTTGGGAATGGGGACTTGTTTTATTGGTAATATGTGGTCACCGCAGTGCAGACCTCAGCTTTAGTTTCACCTTGGACTTGCCATTTCTAGGTTTCTCTCTTAAGGGAATCTTTTTTTCTAACTCCTTAATTTTCTTTGACACAAAGCCATAACTTTTTGCTTTATTCCTGAACTGACTAATACACCATCTGGAAATGCTCTTAGTGTCATGCATGATTAACTTGCAGTTAAACGCACTAATGTTAGTATAAGATTTTGTGTGTATAAAGTTGTCAGAGTAAGAAACATGAAAGTAAAAGCTGCATGTACAACATTGCTGTCCTTGCTTAGCTTACTAGTGTTCTGGCAGTACTTACCTTGTTTTTTCCACCAGATATTTTTCCCACTCTGTGGTCAAGATGCCAGCAGTCACTGTATCTCACACTTTGTTTCTCTGTTAAAACCCTTGTGTAGTTCTACAGCTTATTTTGATGAACTCTGTTTAAACCTCTGCATGAGCAGAGAATTGCCAAGTCTTTTCTGGAGCTTTCCATGGCTTCATGACTGAGGCTGATCAGGACATCACAAACACTCATTTCTTTTCTCAAATTCACCTATTAATTTTGAACAAAAAAGACAAGAGTTCCTACAGATAATTTCCTCCTCCCCTATACAGTCCTGACGTATTCCTGTAGCACAGCCCAATCTATGGCTTTAATGAGGCAGATGACACACAGAAAAATAATAAAGTCATATAATTGACCATCCTCACCATCACACCTGTTCCTTTATCATACTCCATTTGCACAAAGTGGGGAGAACTGGGGTTTTGCCAGCAGCATGCTGTAACTCTGGCGTATCCCAAATGTCAAGTACTTGCCATCACAAGTTTCTTGGAGTTTTGTGAAATGGGGGAGGATTTGTGAAAAAGAAGGTGGAAATATCAGAATGTCATCTTCTGGCATTTCCTTGTCTTCTGTGTGGATCATCAGCAAGGTGGATCCTGGAGTTGCACCACACAGGTCCAATGTCACCGGTATTAATGGGGTAAGTGGCAGTAGTGGCGCCAGATTTACCATCTTGAACTGAAATTGGAGGGGTCACTGGCACTGCTTAGCAACAGGGAAATCATGACACATCACAAGAACTTCATAGTTCAGAAAGAGTTGGCCCTAGGTGTCAGAGCTGGGAGGTAAATGTGTAAACAGGATGTTCTGAAATCAGGAAGACCCTTGCCAGTGCCAACACCTGTGTATCTGCACTCCATTTTGATATCAGGACCAGGCTGTATTACAGGGGTCCCAGATCCTTCTCCCCTCCTTTGAGGACGCTGTCTCTCCTGCCATTCTTGCCATCCGAATCACTGCTTCTCCCATATCTTTATGTCCTCCCTCAATCTGCTCTCCCTCATAAACACTTCGTAGCCTGGTTCTTATCTCCTGCTTCTCTAGGTCTGTGTGCTCCTCCCCTGGTCCCCTTGGCTTCCAGTAGGGAAAGTACAAAATACCTGGGAGAGCATCTTCGGTGGAGCTGGGCAGCATTTCCTCCATCAGGGAGCAGCAGTTCTACACATGTCTATACCTTGCCCTTCTTGAACTGACCACAGCTTCCCAGGGGTGGCAAAAGGTACTGTCTGACCCCCTTCTCCTTCCTGCCATATTTCCTAAGTCATGGTACAGAGACAGCAGAACTTCTTGATAAAATAGCTGTACTTTAAAAATAAGAAAGGAGGGGGGGAGAATGTTCTGTTTTGAAACATCTCATTCTCAAATATTACTAATTTTCACCAAAACCTGAAAAATCAAGTAAACAAAAAGAAAAAAGAAAAAAAAAGAGAAAAAAACATAACAAAAACCGAACACCTGTGTTAGAAGGCAAGCGTGGCAAGGAAAGGAATCAAACCAAGCAGCATTTTTCAAAATTATGTGCAAGAACCTTGTTTGTTGGGCTTTGAGCCAGTTTAAACACAAAAGTTAACTTAAAATTATAACTAAACTCAGAGGTCTGCTGACATAATGTGAAAAGATTCTTCCCTTCTGATGTGGACTGTGACCAGTGTAGACAAATCATTTTCCATTTCCTGCCTTCACTGCATTCATGAGCATAGGCTGGTGACCAACTTCACTACGGACTGGTCAGCAATAACAACACAGTTGAACTCGCGTATGTACTTAGCACCTCCAATTTCAGTTGTCTGCAGACAGCCACATTTGGAATAAGTCTTCTTTTAATGCCAAGCTTCTGACTTTCTCTGGAATTGCTTTGAAAAGTGAGAGACCTTGTTTTCTTTCATCCATGGAGTTGCCATTTTTTCATGGAAAGATAACAAGAAGAACTTGTGAAGAACTGCTGTGCAAGAATGGAAAGAATGGTAGCTATTTAATACGAGAGAGTGAAAGCGTGGAAGGAGCCTTGTGTCTCTGTGTTTTGTAAGTACTTTAATACGACATTTTTAATGAGTTTTCAGATAGATCCAAAGACAAGCATTCATCTTCTCTAACATTAATAGTTCTTCCCTAATATTAACAGGCTCCGAGGGTGTGTGTCTATGTATTTGAGTAATGCTGGTTGCCTTAGGCTTCCTTTATAGTGAGTGGTGAGAGGGTGGTATTTGAAAAAGATATTTTATACAACAAAGGATAGATGAACTGTAATCTGCCAGTGCTGGTCTCTCTCTGCAGACCATAAAGGGAGTCCAGAGAAAATAGCTTAGCCTGCCAAAACATGATAAGAACCTTACTCAGAGTTACTGCCACTGTAATGATGAGTAAATAGCATTTTAGCACTGCTGAGACACTGAAAAGACTCACAGTAGGTTGCAAAACAGTTCCTTCTTCATAAGCTTTCTATCTGATGAAAGCTTAGTCTTGTGCTTCAAAGGAGTGTTCTCTGATGTAGGAACATAAGCTGAGACAGCAAGCTATAATGCCCTCTTTGAATTCACATGACAAGTCCATGAACAAGACGGGCATAGAAAATTGCTACTTCTAGACCTTAACTTTAATTTCTACAATTAAAATGTTACTATTTTCTTTTCCTGTAGGGAATAGCACTTTTATTTCCCTTTCAAAGAAGCCTGTTTTAGACTTTTCATATATAATTGATCTGTTCCTAACATGTTCAAAGTTTATAAATTAGTAACTCTGAGTCTTTCTTTGTTTGACCCTACGAGGTTTTACACTCTCCTTGAGGATGCGTTGAGTGTGCCATGAAAAAATTTTAACACCGCATCTAATTAATTAAAAAAATATCAGAAAATGTTTTTATCAATAATCAAAAATGCATTTCTTTTGAAACAAATCAAAGGAGAAGGGAGACAAAGGGAGAGGGATATGAGGTACTATGGGGTTGGTGGGTAGAAGAAAGGAGGTCTGTGAAATGACAGAGTAAGGAGAAGAGAAACGGCAAGTGGTGGACAAACAGAGCCCTCAGGGAGGGAGCTGCGAGAACCTGCTTTCAGTATGGTGTGGAAGGAGACAACGTAGGGGGTGCGGGGAGGGCAGGGAGCATGGGAGGGAAAGGGCATGCATACCCTGTCAGAAGGGACAAATGGGGATCCTGGCACAGAGGAAGAATGACAATATCAGTCCCCGACATGGGAAGATGGCTGTTGAGATCTCATGCAGTAGAGGTAGATGAGAAAGTGAAGGTCTACTTAGGTGTGTGCAATGAGTTTGAACTACTGATGTAACAGGGCACTTCTACAGAGTACATTGTGGGCAGATGCAAGCTGATGTAAAGTTTGATGTTGCTTTCCCTTTCTTCTCTCTCTTTTTTTTTTGTTTTGTTTTGGTTTTTTTTTATTTTAAGGGCAAAGCAGATCTACCTTGTGATAGCTTGCAAACATGCTTTTGTCTGTTGACAGTGTTCTGGGCAGGCATATGAAAAAGCATGTGACTTCCAGCTAGCCTCTGTGGGTTTTTGGTGTTAAAAACTGTTAAAAACTTTGGTGTTTGATGTATTTTACTTTAACTCATGCATTAATAAATGTAATAGTTAAACTATAGGGGTGGCAGCAATGGTATAACAGACACTGGCTTGCAGAGGTGAAAGCAAGGGTTGTCTTCCGATAGCAAATGGGACAGTAATAGTGTATTGGCTCAGAATTGCCTCAGAGAGTGGACTGTCTGTCAGTGGTTGACTAGGCAGAGGAAAGCTGTCCTAAAACTGGAAGCAATCAACACTGAAACTCTCAGTGCTGTTTCAAGACAAGTTTTGGATAAGAACTGCATCTTAAAACATTGCTTAGCACTTAATGTGGTTGATGCACAAACTGATGCACACCTCTCAAATTAGCTGACCCATGGGCAGAGATAGTGATCCACTTGCTACAGAAAACAACCAACTTTTTTTGTCCTCTGCTGATTGGGGGTATCAGAGGAGAGGGCACTCGCATGGAGGATCTGGGAGTCAGAATGGTTGAACCAGTTCAAAAGCATCTCTTCTCTAATTGGGCACGGTGCACAGCTCTGCTGATACATCTTCCTCCAGTGCACACTGCCACTTTCATCCAAAGCTGTCCCAGGTCTCTCACAGTGCCTCAGTCCAGACCTACTGCTCTTGCTACTGTTCTTCTTATGGTCAAACAAGTCATTCTCCAAAAAAAAGCTCCTCTCACCCTGCTTTTCTGCCACTGGATCTCCCCTGTGCCCAGACCAGGCACTTTATTAATTTGTACCATATGCAGTTGTTGGTAAGCATTTAGTAGTTTATGTGGAATCAGAAGTTTCCATTTTAATGGTAGTTTCATGTTTATTTATTAAAAATTACAGGAGCCAAATAATATCCAGGCTGTAGCCTTTCAAAATTTAGATGATCAGTAGAGAGCAAGTTTTAAAAATGATCAGTTTCTGTTGTGTTTTTTTTTTTTCTCACGTCTATGTCTGTGTTTAAATAAGGAACACCTACATTTATAAAATACTATTAAGCCAGGAACATGTGAATTTCCACAGGTATCTCAAGGAGGAAAGAACCAAAAGATGAATGCCTGTGATGCAACTCTTTGAATTAAAGTAAATCTATTCTAACTGGAAGTCTTATCCTGATCTCAGTCCATAGTAACTTTTATTACAGAACAAAAGAGTTTATTTCTAGAGTGAGTATTCATTTATGCACAAGTTCCCTGAGCTAAGTTTTCACCCTAACATTTTCTCTGTCATGACAGCTCAATTCATGTAGCTACAGCTGAAGTCCTTCTGAAGAACATGCATACCAGTTATAAGAATTTGTTTTCAGATATTGCTTCCCCCCCTCCCCCGCTTATTTGTGGTGTATATTTCTTTGCAACTTTACTGCCTTTTTTGATCATGGTCATGATCTCCAGTTCATCTTCTGAATAGCTGCCATTGTGGTATTTGATAAAGCTTTTATTTCTGTTGACAAAATATATCCAAAGCCATCAGTAGCCTGAGTGTTCAAATACCTGCATATTATTAAAAATAATATTAACTAAAACCCTGGGAAATGCCAAGGAAGAATAATTTTCTTAGAAGTAGGACCTGTGCAGTCATTTCCTGTGTGCTAGTGACTGGATGCCATTTTCTGCTAACATCTCTCCAAGAATTCAACAACCTTCTTGTGATACAACTGCAAAATGAAGTTTAGGGAGGTATCACACATGAGGAGCACAAGAAGATAGATGAGAGGATGGGACGTCCATGGAATCAAACTGCTCTTTATATAAAGGCCTGTGTTAGGTGTAGTTCGTAAGTTCTTTGAAAGCCCTGGTTAGAGTAATCGTACATTGCAAGATATGAAACGTTCTCTCATTCTGCAAACTCTAGCTCCTTTCTGTTTTGCTTTTCTATCTCTGTCCCATTCAATTTACTGTACAATTTTTCATGTCTTTAATACTACCTGATGTTTGCATACATTTCAAGTCTCATGCTCTGTTAAAAATGTGGTGTCTCTTCCTTCCACCACAACGTCCGCTTTCAGAGACTCAGCCCACTGTTAAGTCCCTAACATCATACATGCTCTTGAGCATATGTCCAGTACCATATATGTCTCTAGCTATATTCTGGTCAAATCAAAAGTATTCTAGGTTGAAGTAGCCTGGTACATGATCATGTCTGGAATGCATGAAGGTACAGATAGCTCAAGGGGTCATTGTGGGGGGAATAACAGTATGAATTTGTGGTGCTGCAATTACTTAAAGGCTCCCACAAGGCAAGCAGATTACATGAAAATCATTCTGCAACTTCACACTCCTGTATATGCTGTGGCAACCCCCTCGCCTGTTATCTTCTTCAGAGAAATGCCAGCAGATCTCATGCAAAAGGTGACTGCAAGTTTTCTACAGAATCATTCTTTACCACTACTTAGCTTAATATGGTTTTCTTTCTCTCTCTCTCTCTCTCCTCACATCCTTCCCAATTTCTATCAATATGATAGAAGACATTCGCAAAGATGGTCTTTCAGCGCATCACTCCATGCCAGTGTGCTTGTTTTCATACAGCATCGCAGTCTTGTGTCATAACCCAGGTGAATCTCTCGTCCTTGTTCTCAGCTGTAGATCAGTCTTTTGAATGGTGACTGCTTCTCTTGTGCATGTGATAATTAGGTGGAGGCCAGCCCATTTTCTCCTAGAGTATGACTTCAGGGAAAGAAGAGCACCTCACTTTTGTCTTTGTAGCTATTTAGGTCTTCCTTATAGCTCCATTTTTGAAGGAGGGGCAGATATTAGCACTGTATTTCCATTGTGAAAAGGTGGTCTGATCATCAGTTCAACACGGTGTAAAGTCTGAGAGTTGACCAGGCCACGGATCACCTTCTCCTCACTGCTGATGGAGATACTGCAGTTCTCGATGACGTGTGCCAGACCTTTTCTTGCAGTTTATTCTCATGTTCACATTTGCATAAAGTGGTTCCTAGTGCCATGAAGCAGTTATGCTGGCAGTGAGCAAGGAGTTAGACACCCTATGGAAGCGAGGACTCATCTCTTACATGGCACCTGCAGTAGAATTCCAGGGTCTATTTTGTGTTTTACTGCCTCAAAACAAATCATACAAATTCTCAGTGATATCCAGTCCTTTCTGGATATGTAAACTCGAAGCATTTTCACTGCTTTGGCTTACCGAATCTATTTTATTGTAGCTGTAGTAGGAAATGCACCTAAGCTGGAGGAAAGCTCAGGCAGTTAGCTGATGTGGAGGTGAGCTAGCTGGACATGCTTTATCAAGATCTATGCTAAGCAAAGTGCAGTGACTGCAGATTGAACACAGCACTCTTAGCTACATTTACTGTATGTGGCCTAACACTGCAGGGCAAAAAAAGAGTGCCACAAATTTGGTGCCAAATCAAACAGATCTACATAGCAATGTACAGGGGGTTAGAATTGAATTGGCAAGGCAAGATAAAGTAATATTTGGTTTCTGAGGCTTAAGAAAACAACATGCATGACTAATTTTGGCTAACAGACAATTAAACATATGACTTAGAGAACCTCAAGTATTTTGAAGGCTCTGATATATGAATCAAATGGAAAAGTGAGTGCATGTATATATATATATATATATACTCACATGATGCTATTTAACATCAGGCATTCCTTTGGATTTGTTTCTTTGGTTTTAGTCTTTCATTATATTGCAGTTTACTTTAAGATGCAAGCAAACAAACAAAACCAAAAGCTGGCTGTTAAGATCAGCTGTAGCATTTTAAGCAAGTTGCAGTGGTCTGACAGTTGATAAAAAGCATAATGTGTACAACAATGTTTTTCACAGCTTTGAAGACCTCATCTACACTTACCGTATCTTCAGGGAAGACCAAGGATATTTCAGAATACAGGTGAGTAATTCTCATTTCATCTGTAAAGACTACACTAAAGATCATTGTCTTGATTAAAAAAAATATATATACATGAACACATTACCTTAGAAAATATTTCCAAGTTTGCTTTCTTCTCTACTCAATTCTTGACCTTTTAGTGTGATGCTTATTATTACATATGAGCTCGGAAGTAGCTATTATCTTTGTAGAACTCCCTTATAACCTAAGTGGATCTGTTATTTGTTGACCAGCTGCTTTCCGATTTGACCATTTCTTTTTGATAGCATTAAAGAAAAATCTATCACTTTTGTTACTTGCTGTTGTTCCTTGTTAGCTTTTTCTACTTGAAAGCTCTGCCATTGCACCCAGCATCTTGTAGGGATTTGGAATATTGCAATGATCTTTTTGATTTAGAGAGACCTACGTATAATTCTGTGTGATTCTGAGGTACCTGAAGTGATGACCCCAGATAATGCTGCTCATTGCTTGAACAAGCATAAGAGCAGACTGCATCAATCAAATCCCTAGGCAAGGTGAGAGGACACATAAAAAGCTGGCTCGCTCTGCTTGTAGTAGGACAGTCAACAGCGCTGCCTACAATTAAGTAGCGTTTAAGTGGAATGAGGAACTCACTCCATAAAGGACACACCAAGCTCTCATATGCTGGTAAGTTCTTGCTTATTAGTGGTTTGGACTGAGTATGAAAGGCACAATTTCCCATGAAGAAGAACGGTTCACTGACAAAAAATAATCTGGTTTGGACTATAGCCACTCTATTGTGGTTTGCTGTCATGCCTATCAGCAGATGAGAACTCAAACACTTTTAGTTTTTTCAAACCCCATTTTCCTTATGAGGTTTTGCCAAGAATGTGAAAAAAAGAGTTCTGTTCTTCAAATTTTTAAGTCAGTTTGGTTTGGCTTAATAAAATAATAGACTGAAATAATATATTGATGGTGAAGCGGAGGTTGTTTGGGTTTTTTTAAGGGCCAGATTCAGCCATGAATATTCAAGAGTGCGGTAGGTTGACCCTGACCAGCAGCTAAGCATCCACACAGCTGCTTGCTCCCTCCCCCACTTAGCAGGACAGGGTAGGGGGAAGAGAACATGAAGAGCAAAAGCGAGGAAACTCCTAGATCAAGATAAAAGACAGTTTAATAGGTGAAGCAAAGTTGTGCATGCAAGCAAAGCAAAGAAGGAGTCTAGTCACTACTTTCCATCAGGAGGCAGATGTTTAGCCACCTCCTGGAAAACGTGGCCTCAGCACATGTAATGGTTACTTGAGAAGACAAACGCCATAACCACGACCACCCCCACTTTCTCTGAGCTTTCATTGCTGAGCAGTGTCACATGGGATGAGATAGCCCTTTGGCCAGTTCAGGTCCACTGTCCTGCTGTGTCCCCCCCAGCATCTTGTGCACCCCCGGCTTACTTGCTGGGGGAGCAGAGTACAAAAAAGAGACAACCTCAAGGCTGTGCAAGCACTTTTCAGCAACAGCCAAAACAGGTGTGTTATCAACACTGTTTTAGTCACAAACTCGAAACACAGCACTATACAGACTGCTATGAAGAAAGTTAATTCCATCCCAGCCAGACCCAGTACACAGAGGCAGGGGCACATAGTTGTTTAAATACAACATTTTAAGTGAGAACTAAACAGGTTGCCCCTAAACTTGTGCTCTAAGACCAGAGGGAAGTCTGTAATGCTGTCACTTTGACACTGTTGTAGGGGTTTGCTGCAGCAAACAACTGAGCCAGTATTTTAAACTGATGTTCTTTTCCAAAAAAAAAGATGATGAGGGAGGTTACACTTAGTGCCATAACCATGCCACCAAACAGGTATCCCTACTGTCTTAAGGATAGTACAATATTCTGTCACCAATTCTGTTTACAAAACAGCTCCTTGGTAAACAAGACACAACCTATTGTTGCTTTCATTTAGGGGACTCCGTGAAAGGCAGTTGCAAATAAACTTTATTTTCCTTTCCTTGCAGACTTCTGAAGGTGTTCCAGCCAAGATCTTCAGAACATTAAAGGACTTAATATACACTTATGAAAAGCCAGACCAAGGACTAATAACAAACCTCCGCTACCCAGTAAAGAAACAAAAGGCCTCGCAAAGAAGCCAGAGGTTCAAGTCAGGAGAGGACAAAATTTATGATGGTGAGAAATTTAGCTCTGCCTTTGTGGGGTTTTTTTAAGACGACTGCTTTGACAGGTTTGTGGTGAATAGTTGCTAAGCATCCTGTGAGACCAGCTCGCACAGACAGAGGTTCAACATCTTTCCTTCTTTCTTATGTGCACTGGAAAATGGTTGGTCCCAGCTCACAGTTTACATACTCTCATCCACTACAAATTAACAAGTTAAAATTGCAACAGATACAGAAGGCAAAGCATGATGTTGCCCACAGCTCACTCTTGCATGGGTGTTGATGCTTCTAGGCTAGGGAAGGCTGAGGATGAGTTTTACCCAATGTGGTTCTGCCAAGCTGCCAGGCCCCCGCACATCACTGGGAGTTGAGGCTGTCCTTTACCTTCATTGTCCAGGTTGAAACCTATTTTTATACCAAAATCTAGCTCAGTTGTTTTTGAGATGTGAGGGGAGAAAAAAACCCAAAACAGCCAGCTTCTGGTCTGTTGTGATTTGTATTAAAACATGACTGATTTTTTAAGTTAGTATGTTGAAAATAAGACGCATATAGCCTTGTGCTCAGGATCACAGCTTTGGGACCAGAAAGTTCAGTCTCTGCTTGATCTTCTACTAATTTATGCTCACAAGTCCCAGGTGTAAAATAAGGATACAAGGTTTCTACCTGACAGAAATATTAGGCAAATGGATACAATAAAGATGGAGGTTTTCACAAAGTGGCAGACCATGTTTTATAAGTCCCATGTCATCTTTACCTCCTTGTTTTGGGGAGGATGAATAGGGATGCTGTTGGTGACTTGCCAGCACCCCTCACACACTTTTGAAACCCATTCTTCATATTACTGCTGTGCTATGCTCAGCTGCAGTACCCATCAGGTCACAGGCTGCAAAATAACCTTGAAACTCTTCTAGGTCCTCTGACTAAGCGTAACAAGACCCACAGTGAGAGCACGTGTGAGCAAGGGAAATCCTTTAATTAAGTACAGTTATCGTACAGGAAAAAAAACTTGGAGTACCCAAGCTTCTGTGTGATTCGTATCTCATGACTAATGCTAGCTCAAATGCGGCCATGTGGGCCAGCCTCTCTGTGCTGCAGTTATACCTCCTGTCAGTACGACAGATGCTGGTTTTTTGCACACAACAACAGTGCAACAGCTCCTGCATTCCCTGTATCAAGCAAACAGGATAGGAAGGGGTGAGCTCTCCCCACCACTTCATGCATGAAGCTGCATTTTTAGGGGCCAGTGCAGCAACAGCCTTGCTGACAGAAACAGTAGCAAAGAGATATTTCCAGTGTCTCCAACGTTACATTATCATTTCTATCACTAAGGCAGATAAGCCACATTTGCTCTAAAAAGGTTTTTATAGTATCTTGTCATTGGCGCTCCAGGGATGTGGAAAATACCGCAGTAGCATGGATATATTTTCAGGAAATATCAGGTGTAATACATATTTTATTGCCTGGTCCTGCAACATGAACTTTTCTAGAAGAGGCACAACGTCCTGGTTTGGACTTACAAGGAAGAAAACAAACCCTTTCATTTCACTATCAAAATGTTTGTGGTTGTCCATAGAACTGGAAGCTTTTAGAAATAATCAAATTACTTTGGAATTGTTGCTGTTCAATTTTAATTTAAATTTCACTTATACAGCATTCCAAACTTCCGCCTCAGACTGCTTTATTACGTGCTCATGGGGGGAGGTTAGATTAATGTCATGACAGATACCTCTCTGAAATGCAGGCACCACGTAAAACACCACAGTGCTTACTAAAGCAAGCACCATTCTTTTCCGGCCCAGTCCCTTGTGTTGCACCAGCAGCTGGCTTTGTGGCACACACAGGACTGAGCGCTCCAGTGTGACCAGTGGAATACCTCAAGGGACTGGGGTCACGATACTGGTTGTTGGACATTTTTGAACATTGTTTCCTAGCCTAGGAACACCTTGTCTGAGGGTGACTGCTTGATGACACCAGAAGGTTTCCATAGTGGAGACCGAGTCCCAAGCATTCAATTTCAGCCTTTCTCCAGCTTCTCAAAAAACATCATTAAGTCTGACAAAGTGTAAGAGAGAAAGGTTTTTTTCAGGCTCTCCTCCGTCAGTTGGGAGGAGAGCTTTTCTGCTGGATATTTAGAGAAGACAGGGTGTGTAATGCTATAGTCATAGCTACCTCAGCTATTGATCTGATTTACTAAGTATGGATGATGTCCGACATTTGACTGTTCCTCGGGAAGAAGGGGTCTCACGTGGATACAACTGTTTAATAACAGAGCTTGCTGGCTCAGAAAAGACAACGCAGGCTTTGCCTCCATACGGGCTCTTGGAGGACCCGGTCCATAGGACACGGGGCCTAAACATTGACCCTGCAATAGCAGGAGAATATTGAGAAACCAAATTGAGTTATTGGTACCTGCCCAGCAACAACAGCCACCAGCCATCCTGCTTACCATGGGCTTTCAGAGGAGCCATTTGCAATGACAACATCTTTTATTGATTTCTTTACAGAAATTGATGACAGTGATTACATTGATGTCTTACCCTGAAGGATCCGCAACCTGAAGATTTGGGAAGCTGCCATTTTGGGCTGTGCCACAGCACGATGGATCAGCTGGGGAGAGCTGCCAGCTGGGCATTCTCTGCTGTGGATCTGTACCTCTGGAATTAGTCTTCTCCTTTTGCAGAATGTAAGAGCAGCTGTATTTTCTCCCAGTAGATCCAGTACAAGCTACTATATATTTTTGTTCAGCAATAAAAGAATTAATTTTTATAACACACACACACATGCATAAATATACATATGCATACTCATGGGGGGAAGGGTATCTGTGTGCATGTATGTGTATTTTGGTTTTTTAGTCAGCAAACTGTCCAATATGAACAATTTGTTAGAAAGCAGCAGTATAAATACAACAAATGAATGTGCATAAAGCAGAAGTTTATGGCAGAACTGATATGTGTTGACAAAAACCACACATGACAAAAATTCTGTTGGCATCATATGATGCATAAAAACCTCTCAACTCTGTTAAACCTCTAAACTCTTATTTTGTGCATGATTCATGTTACCTCATTGGTGGATAAGTGGATAGTATTTCAGGTATACTAGTATTATCCTGCAGTTTGGAATAATCTAAATTAAAACAAAAAGGCTGTGTTAAATCCGTGCCACAAATAATTAATCAGCAAGATGAAAATGGTTTGAAGTACTTTTAATATTGATGACTGGTTCTGGTAGATTACAAGAGGAGTGTGAGTTCTACATGCACGTCGGTATGACCACATCCTTTTTCTTTCATAGGTACTGAACATATGAGAATGCTTACTACATTTCATTTGCTACTGCCATTAGCTCTGTATTATAATGTGCATGGGTTTTGCTATTTTTTTTAATGTAAGAATTTGCTTTAATGTTACCCCTAATTTTAAATATTTAATACATACTTTGGTTCTGAAGTGGCTGCAACTAGCAGCCAAAGTCAGAACTGGAACGTATGTCCTGATTCTCCCAGCTGCTAGTACCAACTCCCTCTCCATTTGTGATCTTGAGGATGACATTTATATTGGTTGTGTGTTTAAGATCTTTCACAAATTATGTATGTATTTTAATGGGTAATACTAGTTAGATTTCTTTCCATTGTGTTTCTTTCAGACCACTATTTGTTAAAGGACTTTTAGACCTTTCAGTGCTTTGGACTTACGGATTTAACAGTGCTAACAGCTTTCGGTGCCAGGCTCAACTTGTACTTCTAGCGTGAAGGAAACAAAAAATAAGAATATTAATTAACTCCGGCATTGCCAAAAATACATATGTGTCCTAAAAACATGAATTGGACAGAAAGTAGCTGTATGAAAAATGGTACTATTGAAGAGAAAAAAATCAACCCTTGCTCTGTAGAAGTGCATACACTGGTGTGTCTTTTTATTGGCAGAATTCAGCAGCCCGCCTGATGGTTATCGCATGTATCAGGCTGAGCAGCTGCTGCGCTGAGGCAAACCAATGCCAGCAGCCTGGTCTTTAACAGAACACAACACTACAGTTCTGAAATGAGAGTCTCAGCAGTCCCCCATACGCTCAGTCAGTCGCACCGATGTTCAACCTTGGGAAAAGGCCGAGTGACAAAGGAATCCCAGGCCGTGCCTCATGACCCTGACTGGGTGATTCCTGATGGCTGAAGAGACTATTACTCACAGCTGATGGGGACAAGGGGCTGGGCTGTGGTGCTTTTTAGCTGGCAGTTGCTCTGGTTAAAGCACTGCACTGCAGGCAGCCATGCTTTGGAATCAGATTTACAACACCGCCACGGCTGCAGCTCTGGATGCTGCACCTAGACCCGAGGGTGCATCCGAGCCCACACTCCAGTCGCTTCTCAGGCACCACCTCCGAGGCAGTCCGCTGAAGCACAAAGCGTTGGAAGGATCAAGGATTTAAAGGAGGAAGCAAGGACCTAGAGTGAAAAGAAATCTACATTTCAATTTACATTACATTTGCAATATTCAGCTGTGCTTTACAGGAACGTATTCGTTAACAGTATAAGAAAATGAGGTTAATACACATGTTCCTACACTTCTTCGCAGGCCTAATACATTAGGAAACAACCAGTGCATGGGTTTCAAAAAAGCATGTTCAAAAGCTTCACACACCAGCGTCTACTTTCCAACATCCCAAAGCAGAGTATGTGTGTGCGCGTGTGGATTGAGCAGTGAGGGGTCAAATCCTGTTACCTGAAGGCTCAAAAGGGATAAGAACCAAATGTAAAACCGCATTCGGGGTGCCGCAGGCCCATAAAGAAAGAATTACCCTTCCCACACTATCCTTTCCATTCCGGCCTCTCTCCTGGGTGGGCACGGGCCAGCTGTGAAATTTTGGTGACACTGCGAGGCCCCGAGCAGGTACCTGGCAACAGCAGCTGCAAAGGGAAACTTTGCGGGAGGGGAAGCAGCGGACTGGCAAGCGGCGAGGAAGGCGAGGGGCCGCGGCGGCCCTGCCCGGCTGTACCTGGAGGCGAGGGGGCAGGTGGGGTTGGCGTGGGGCAGGAGGAGGAGGAGAGGCGAGAGGTTGCCGCGCAGGCGGCGGAGGAGCAGCGCGGACGGCGAGGCCGGGGGCCGCCGAGCTCCCGTGGGCGTGGGGGGCGGCGCGACGGTGGGGCGGGCGCGCAGGGCGCGGGTGGGAGCGGTGGGAGGAAGGGCGGCGTGAGGCCTGTAGGGGTCGCTGTGCGCCCCCCTCACCCCCGCTCGGGTTGGCCGTTGGACGAGAAGCCAGGCCGCGCGGCGCCGGGCCAGAGGGCCGGGAGTTCGATCCCCACTCGCGGGGCGGCCCCGCCAAAGGGGTCCCGACCACCTCGGTTTGTCTCCCGGCGTCGCCGCGGACCCACCGGGGCTAGCACTGCGCGGGCAGCTTTGGCTTTCCTCCTTCACGTGTCACCAGCCTGAGCCGAGAGGCTTTTTTGCCCTCTTTCTCTTTCCTCCCCTTCCCACGGGAGAGGGCAGGGAGCCACAGGCGGGAAGGGCGCGTGGCTGCTGGCCGGCCTCAAACCCACACCAAAGGGCTGATGTGGACAAGGAAGGCGGCAGCAAGGAAAAGCAGGGCTGTGGGCGCAGGTGGAACCTGCAGCAGCTCCGACCCTGAGGCTGCCTTCGGGGGG
>VYZV01001514.1:0-11736 GCA_013401275.1 Pandion haliaetus | reverse complement strand
TTGTTGGCCGGGGTTAAACCACGACAAAAGTCCTAAGAACTGATATAGCTGGGATGAAAATTAGACTAAGATTTATGCTTTTTATTTTGTTTAAAACAGCAGAGATAAAATGAAGGGTTATTGAATGTGTCTCATATATACTGACAGCTCCTATTATATATATAGGAAGTTTATCTAACACCTGATGACATTTTAAGACAACAACAAACAAAATGTGAACTGACCTAAGAAAAATTCATATCAGTAATAAAACACTATACAATGGCCTATATCTTGTGCAAGCAATTAGGTTTCCATTAAAATATGGTCTGTTTTGAATTATATTTCCTTCATAATTTCAGTACGTTTCTACTACCTGATCCTGATTCACTAATTCTTCAATAGTATGCCCATTCCCCCTGATTTACCATCAGAACTACCCTTGTAGTAGGAATTCTCTTATTGTCTTTCATAGTACAGATTAATTAAAAACTTAATTTAAAGTTGTCCTGGTTTCAGCTGGGATAGAGTTAATTGTCTTCCTAGCAGCTGGTAGAGTGCTATGTTTTTGAGCTAGGTGTGAGAAGAACGTTGATAACACACTGATGTTTTCAGTTGTTGCTAAGTAATGTTTAGTCTAAGTCAAGTTTTTTTGGCCTCTGATGCCCAGCCAGCAAGAAAGCTGCAGGGGCACAAGAAGCTGGGAGGGAACACAGTCAGGGCAGCTGACCCAAAGTGGCCAACGGAGTATTCCATACCATGTGATGTTTTTGGAACTGGGGGGGGCATGGCTGCTCGGGGACTACTGGGTGCGTCGGTCGGCAGGTGGTGAGCAATTGTGTTGTGCATCACATGTATATTCCAATCCTTTTATTATTACTGTTGTCATTTCATTAGTGTTATCATTATCATTATTAGTTTCTTCTTTTCTGTTCTATTAAACCGTTCTTATCTCAACCCATGAGTTTTAGTTCTTTTCGCGATTTTCTCCCCCATCTCACTGGGTGGGGGGGGCAAGTGAGTGAGCAGCTGCGTGGTGCTTAGTTGCTGGCTGGGGTTAAACCACGACAAAAGTCTTCAAAATTTCACTGATATCTTTGAGGCCATACTCTTTTTAAATGCTTTAAAGGAACTACAGGCAACTTTGTCTCTTTACAGTTTGACTTGCTAGGATATTTTTTGTTTTCCAGAATATAATAATAGCCTTGTTGATACTCCATCGAAAACTAGATTGATTCTCAGAATTAAAGCAGGAATAAACTTAGTACCATTCTGGGTCTACTTAATTGTTAGGTAGTCATTCAGTATATTAATATATCTTGTTTATCCTGGAAATAGAGCAGCTGCTATTCATGTAAATAGTCTTACATGAGTAAGCACATAGGTACAAGGTTCACATATATGAAAGATATACTGCATGCACTGAAATCATATTTATGTTTGAAAAAAATGCATATAGTGATGAGATCTTAAGTTACTTCAGCTGTACTGAGAGGGAACTGAAGATATTTTGTACTTCTTAGAAAAAATCATAACTTGAATAATCAGTCCTTACAATTTTCTGGGCTACTACAGGGAAGCTACTAACACATTTTCTATGTGTATCAAGTGTTTATTTATAGGGTAACTGAATAGTCTTGATTCAATGCCATTAGATGTTTAAGTCTCCCATCTGTTCTTCAGCTGCCTCCCCAAGGCCATACCAGTCTCCTATAGGTTTTGTGCCATATCTGCTAGACTTTCACTGAATATCTCAAACAGTGAGGGGTAGCTCAGATGTCACTGGGCCTCTATGTGTAGGTGACAGAACTGATCTTGTGGGGTAAAAATAACTAGTCCATTATACTGGGCCTTTTTTTTTTTTTTTTTTAAACCTTAGCCACTTATGAAAAGATCAGAAAAAGGATTCCAAATTTTTTTAGAATAAGAGTGATCCAGAAAAGTTTCTTTTAATCACAAAAGATTCTGATGTGAACTAATATAGTAATTTTGTGTCTTTGAGATGATTAGATACTAGGTAAACATAAGAAAATATAAGAAAAAATGAGAAAAGTTATTAAAATACAAGTAGCATTAGACATCATATACTCATTAACATTAAAAAAAAATTATTCTGATACCTACATGGAAACACATTCAAAATAAATTGAACTCATACATAAAAGCATGCTTCTGTTTTCAACATAGAAGGATTCTGATGGGGATCTTCAGGTTGATTATTAAGTAGACTACATAAAGCACCTGAGAAAATTTATTTTTCAATTCAGTCTGTGCTGAGGGCTTGACTGAGGTAGAGATACAAAGACTTTATTTTATACATCTGACTTATTAATTTAAC
The DNA here is from genome assembly GCA_013401275.1 of Pandion haliaetus. Classification (NCBI taxonomy): domain Eukaryota; kingdom Metazoa; phylum Chordata; class Aves; order Accipitriformes; family Pandionidae; genus Pandion; species Pandion haliaetus. The sequence goes on along the minus strand of VYZV01001514.1, from coordinate 9,419 downwards.
TCTGAAAACAAATTGAAATTGTAACTTTAGAGACAATGCATTCCTTATTTGTGTCATTTTTCTCTCAACTCTTCCCCTCCCTCAACCTGTAACTAAATGATTCTTGAATTATTATAATTGCATATACCTTTGGTTTCTTTCCCTTTGACATATAAACTCTCTTCAGTCACGTAGGTGATATACTAGAAAAGATAAAAGCATAAGCAGTTTAGAATGTTAAATCATTGCTCATAAGAATTTTAAAGAGTTGAATACTACAATTAGTACACAAATGAAATGTAGGTTCATGTAAAGACAGGAAAAAAAGGACAAAAATTCCTTCCAGAAACTGTAGAAGAATCCCCGTGGCATTGCATATCTGCATTATGCTAGTATTTGATGAATGGTGCCATGTTATTTAATTTGGAGGGATATTCAGACCTTTAAACTTCAAAGAAGTAACTTCGGTATTTAGAATTGACTTCTGAAACCTCCCTGTATAAAGGGAGCTTAAGGTTCCTAAATTTTACTGCTTTGACTGGCTTTCTAACTGAGGTGCCGTGGAAGCTTAAAGCGGATAGTGGAACTGGCCTGCTCAAATGTTTAATGTTTAGCTATAATGGGTTCATTGGAAAAGCGCAGGAAGATCACTGGCCTAGAAAACATGACCAATAATGGAAGATGGGTAGAGATTGATTTGTTTAGGGAAGAAAAGGAATGATAAACTTCAAATATGCAACTGTTTGCTGCAAAGAGACAGTGAAAATTGGCAGTCCTTCAAATGACAAAAATATCAGCAGGCTTAAATTATAATTCAAAAGTTTGTTTGAGTATATATATATTTATTACTACTTCGTAATAGCTATCCTTTGTAAATATTTTGCAATAAAGTCCAATTTTTAGGGCATTTTCAGCAATTTAAAGAAATAAATTTGCATATTCCTGAACAGCATCCATTCAGAACTGTTCAGTGTAATGAGGTTGCATTTTCCTGTGTAAAATGTTTCTGAGCAGAAGAAAAGAATTTAACATAAGTAGTAAGATATAATTTAGTGTCAATATAATCATAAGAAACTAATTCACAACTAGCATGTTTATGTCTGTCTTTTTTCCCCCTTATTTCCTGTGAAAAATAAAGACAATGATAATCAATGTAGATAATGCAGTCTAAGTAATAGATAAATCTGCCTGCTCTACCACAACAAAAAGCAGAAAAGTAATTAATATTTCAATATTTAATCACACAATATAATCACTCAGTACAAAATACTTCAGCATTTAATTCAGTAAGATTAACTAAGTCCAGGTGTGTGCATGTTCCTATTTCTTCAATGAAAAAACTTCAAAGCTGAAATATTGCACATAATGTTTTGAGCTCCTGAAGGTGCTAAAATATAGCTGAGAGGAGATATACCAAATATGAGATTATCTCAAAACCTCTTATCCCGAATAGAGCCAACCAGCTTCTGCAGAACTCAGGTGGACAGAATTGCTTTATTTATTTTAGAATGAAGTAACCCACACGATCTTTACTAGTACTACTGCTGTTACTTCTACTACTCTTACTACTACTACTACTACCACCACAACTATTACTACTACTTAATTTCTTATGATGCTTTCACTGCAAGATAAAGCACCTTCACATTCTAACACTGTGAATTTGTTCACATCAGTGGTTTTCCCACATTTCCTTTTCCTACCTCCTGTATTCCTTGTAATGATCCTTTTTGTACATGAAAAATGTGCATGTTGTCTCTTGAAAAGAACAGACAGAGAAGTTAATGCAATGTAGCAACAGTAACAAGTATGATGTTCTTTGGCCATTCTTCAGTTATATCTGTGAGTTAGTAATTTTGGTCAGTGTAAAATCCATTAGGTAAAATGCAGGCAATAGGTTACAGGTAATCTTGATGTAGGCTGCTTATTATTAGAACTTTTCCCCAGAAAAAGTTTAGAATATACTGATTTAGCTGGTTACTTACACTTTGGGTTTTATTTATTTATTTACTTATTTACTATGCATAAACTCCTCTCATTGTAGCACAATAGTTATTGTACCAAGGCTAAGTTTCTTGTGTTCCTTTTACATAAAGGGAGAATAGTTTGAGTCTAAGAAAATCTTGACCCAATGTAAAAATATGAAAGAACAGCCTGAGGATGATATTTCCAATGAATTAATGAAGTGATTCATAAGGCAGGGAAAATAATAATGTGTAAACAGACAAAACTGATTTAGCGAAACACCCATCAATAAGAATTCTCCCCTAGAAGATGACTGTGCCATTTGAAACTTGCAGGACTGTGCAAAGCACTTTCAGAACTACTTGCATTTGCATTTAGTCTTGGAACCAACATCAAAATACTTCCAAGAACTGAAGATGATCCACTGTGACAGCTGGCACATACTAAGAAAGGGTTTGTTGAGAATGCTAATCCTCCTTACTAAAAATTCTGAGAAGTCAGGATTTTCATGGACAAGACACTGTAATCCAAATTAAAAAGGATTGTCAGGGAAGACTTAGAAGTGGTGATGTCCAACACTGCAGTATCTGAGTAAAATTGATCATTTATAGCTCTTACAGAGTAGGAATGCCCAAACCTAGTGATAAGTGAAATTTCTTGTGCTTGAAGTCATCAAGCCATGGCATAGATGAACAAACTGGCTGTTGATTTGGTCTGAGTATTTGCAACTCAGAACAGTCTGGACTTTCATAATTTTGAAAACTTCTGGGGGTACAGAGCTTATGGTTTTCTTTGAATCTTATATTAAGTAATGCAAAGGAACTTCCCTCTCACATGCATCAAAGTAATGGTAAAATACAGATTGGCAACATCATGTCTTCCCGATATCAGTGTTCTCATGATTATCTAGTGCACTGAACCATTGGTTCATAAAAACAAACAAACAAACAAACCTTTGAAACATTAATCTTGGATGACGACCAATACCTTTTCATTATGAGAAGCTTCTCCATCTTTCTTTTGTAAAATCTGAGACATTGTACTTCTAAGAAATGGGTGTCCTAGAGACAGACGAGGAAAACCTGATTGGTATACAAGTCAGATCTTCAGCAGGAGGGGATAAAAGAAGTTGTCTTTGACTTCTGCTCTCCTTGGTGTATTTAATTTTGTAAGTATAGTTTTTTATCCAGTGTTAGTTTCCTCAGTTTGAAAACTGTAGGGTGATCTCACTTTCATATATATTTCAGAATAATTATTTCATTATGCAGTATTTTTTCCTCTTCATTTCAGTTACTCTAATGCAATTTAAGGAACAGAAATTTTGTAGAAGCTCATGCACTATTTTTCCCAGGACTCAGTTCCAATGGAAGGACAATTGCAATATTTCAAACAATGTGCAAACTTTACCTGCAGTTAATTTACCTCTGTTATTTATGCTCCTAGTCACTTCTAGTAAAGCAACTATGTAGGACACCAGTTGATATTCAGCGAACTGCTGAACGTAACTATTTTGTTGAGTATTATTTCCTCTGTATATTTTCTTTCAAAAGATGACATGCCTGACTTCTATTGAAAAATGGCCTCTGTCAGAGACTTAGGAGGGAGGCATATTAGAAATGACATCCAGAAAGTCCCTTCTTTTATAAAATTTTCCACTTCCTATTGTAATATAGTATACTTCTTCTAAAAAGACATATAGACTATAGCTGAAATAACCCCAAATATCTTTCTGACAAAAGCAAGGCAAAGAAGACTTAAACTAGCACATCATGTGCTTCCAACAAGATTTCACATTTGAAGATCTTTGAGGATTTTAAAAGCAAGAGAAGTCTGTCATTTCTCTGCCATTGGTACAAAGCCACTAGGGAAAAAAAAAAAAAAAAAAAAGGGAAGGAAAAAAAAAAAGACTCTAGTGCATAACTTTTGTGTATGTGTGTTATTTGGCCATGCCAATAACATTCTCCCTTGGCAGTGACAATGAAACAATTATTTTCAGCAAATCTAAGGAAGAAAAATCCCATTAACAGAAAAAAGACTATAGCATATTTAAATAACTTTTCTCCTCTTGATTTTCTTTTTTTTTAAACAAAGAACTAATTTACAAATCAAATAGCAACAGATGAGAAAATATAAAAAAATATATATTCCTACTGCTCTTCAAATAGTGGGTATAAACCATTATTATATTTGCTCTACATTTCTGATTCTGAGTGTTAAGAGATTACAAATTTGTGAAAACTTTCAATTAAGACTGGTCTCCCTGCATTACAGAAAAAAAGGTCGAGTCCTTTTAGGGCCTCTTTAGCCTATTGAACTTGGCTTCTGTAAGAGCTTGAGATGAGAGACTATGTTTTCTTTTGTGCTGCTTATAGGCTTACAAAGCCCATATGATTTTTTTTTAGCTCTAAATCACACTTTTTTTCACACAACATTCATTTCGTTTCTTCATTAAGAAAACAAACGAAGTAGTAGGTAATGTGCCAAAGTAGTTAAAAAAGTAAACTAGAATTTAAATTCTATTTTATTATCAGATTTATTCATACCTTGTAAGAGCCTGTTATGGGTTTGTGTGGCGCGGTTTTCCTTGGTGGCAGGGGAGGGGGGCTGCAGAGGTGGCCCCTTTAAGAAGTTGCTGGAAGAATTCGCCGCCACAAAATGTCGGACGCACGCGCCAAAATGTCGGACCCGCCTCTAGGCGGGGAGTGACGGTGGTAGCGCCTCTGGGAGAACATATTTAAGAAGGGGAACCGGTAGTGTGGGGGTTGGGAAACCTGAGAGGAACATCGCTGCCGACACTGGAGTCATGGAAGTGGAGGGGGAGGAGGAGGCGCCTGAGGAGGCTGATGGCCCTGCAGCCCAGGNGCCAGGGAAGTTTGTGAGGAACTGCAGCCCGCGGAAAGGAACCACGTTGGAGCAGTTGGTGAAGGACTGTCTCCCGTGGGAGGGACTCCACGGTGGAGCAGGGGACAAGTGAAGAATCTTCCCCCTGAGGAAAGAAGCGGCAGAGACGATGTGTGGTGAGATGACTCAACCCCCATCCCCTGTTACCCTGCACCGCCGGGGGGAGGAGGTAGAAAGCACCGGGAATGGAGCTGAGCCGGGAAGGCAGGATTCCCCTGCGCCGCCGGGGGAAGGAGGTAGAAATCATCGGGAGTGGAGCTGAGCAGGGAAGGCAGGAGGGGTGGGGTGGGGGGAGGTGTTCTGAGGTTTGGTTTCCCTTCCTAATATCCTTGTGTTTTGTTTTTGTTTTGATTTGTAGTAAATTAAATTGATTTTGTTTTTTTCCCAAGTTGAGCTTGTCTTTTGCCCGTGACCATAAGTGGGGAGTGATCCCTCCCAGTCCCGTCTCGACCCACGAGCCTGCCTTTGTATTTTCTCCTCATCCCAGCGTGGCCAGGCGAGGGGGTGGGGGGTGAGTGAACGGCTTCGTGGTGCTTTGTTACCGACTGAGCTGACCTGAAACCACGACAGAGCCTCACTTTCATACTCCTAGGATAACATTCAAGATGCTTGACAGAAACTTTTTTACATAATTGCCTGTGCTGATGGCAAAAATTCTACTCATTAGGAAGTAAATTACATATTTGAATGCGGTTTCCCTTATCTATGCAGTTTGGTGTACGGGTATCTGGAAAATTTAGAAGTCTGGTGTAACATTTTGCCTTAATGATGAAAAAGTGAAAAAAGGGATACTATACTTTGTTTTATACCATTCAACTGGAAAATGTGTCAGTAATCATACTTACTGAAAGAGAATAAAACAGTTCTTGTAAATCAAGACTGAAGTCTGGGTTCATATCAATGACTTTTGCAAACTTAACTGTATTTTGTAGCCTTCCCTCAGCTATTATTGAAATCAAAGGAGAGAAACATACACCATGACAAGATGATTTTGGAAATGCTTATCTCTCTCCATTGAGTACAATGTGAACCCTGAGCAATCATTGTCTAATTGATATCTCGTTAAAATTCCTGAATTTATGTGAAGGAAATCTGGGTTTTTATATCTGTAGTTTAATTCTATTGTTAATTTGTCTGTATGTGTTAAAGACATTTTCTGTTTCAATGCTACATGGTACAATGGGTGACACAGGAAATTATGCCCAGCTGCTTATAAAATTTCTTTGATCCAAAGCCCCTCTGTGACTTGTTTTCTCCATGGCTTTAATTAACATAACCATTTCTATTTATCTGATAGTGGCATTGAGATTCTTAGAAAAAATGAACTATGTAAATGCAGCGTATCTGATACAAATATAATTATTTCAGATTATTTTCCTGAGACTAGTGAGGAATTCTCTGTATATTTATTGTACAGAGGGAGAGAAACAAGCTATATATGCTACTGTTTAATTTTATGAGACAGAAATGACAGGGTAAGAAAAAATGGAGTAAAAGTTTGGTGGTTTTTTTGGGTTTTTTTTATAGCTTGCCATCTTCAGTTTCATGCACTGCACCTTGTTAGTGCTGAAGAGACAATGAGGCAGTTGTTTCTCATTTGTCACCTCTCCAATGCAAATAATTTTATAGTTTTCTATCAGTTCTTAATCTAGAGGTCATTTCCATTTTCACCAACTCCGTTTCTTGCTGTCATGAGGCTGGAGATGCTGGTTTGTAAATTGAAATATTATGCAATGTCCCTGACAAACCTGTTTGTTTTTCTTTCCATTTCTTAGCAGTACTGACACAATTTTCCTAGTAGTTGAAAGATATCCCCCAAAGAGGTTGTTCATCAATGTTTCTCTGTCTTCCTGAGTTCCTCCAGAACAGGCCTCACATGTTGAAATGCAGCCATTTGTCTCTGAAAGCCATGTGCACTTTACATAGTAGGCACACACATGTCACTACCAAAGGATCAGGTAATAATTCTCACAATACTCAGTGCACTGAGTTGGAACCTCCCCCATTCCTGTCTCTACCAGGGGGACTTCTGCTTGCATTCTTTTGACTTCAAGATATCAATTGTTGCTTGAGTTTGCCCAGCATCTGGGTGATCTCTTATATTTCTGAAACACATACATTTTAAAAAGAAGCATATCACATTGTACTATATTTACTGTTCTGGATAGTATCTTGTATATTTCTTTTAAAAATAGTTACAAAAACCTTACAGATTATGAAATAATGCCTGTTAGTGAAAGAAAAGTATAATGGTTGTCATGCATTATAGAGTGTTAAGCGCTGTGCATTTTCACTTTTCTTTCCACAGGAAGTAAAAGAATATAGATAACAAAGAACTGAATGTATTAAAGCTTAATATATGTCATATTTAACATAATGTGCATTCCACATTTAACACCATATAGTCAACAACAATATCAGCCATCTACTCTGCTTAAACTTTCATTGTATGTGTTTCAGGACAGGCAGTAGTAACTGTTCACAGCTGTATTCCATCTGGAAATGGCAGGCAGCAGTAGTGCTACAACCCTGTAACACTGCCAAATGATGTGATGGGATGTTAATTTTATGGTTAAAGAGCAGTAAAGCTAGTTCCCATGGGATTGCTATTTCAAAAGGAGGCATTATTTTCAGCAAGCCTTCCAACTGTAAACATCTCTGACTCCTCCTCACTGAGATATTCTCCTATTTCTTAAAATGTCCTGCTGCTAAAGACCCTAAATAATATTCATCTATGGTAGTGCATGCAGGATTGGAACCATTAGTATATAGCACTATACTGTGCTACCTAATAATGAACTAGCTGAATTTTGAGAGAAACTATGTTTGTTCTGAGCTCCTCCAGTACAAATTTTTATCACAAAAGTGTTAGGAAACATGGAAAGCTATATTTGAATATAATTTTTTTTTTTCTTAGAGATGCTGACTTCTTGGTTTAGACATAAATAAGAAAGCCTAATATCAGTTAGAATAGACAAGAGTATAAAATGGGTCTACTTAAAAAATGTGAGGTGATTTGAGAGGCTGAAGAAGTTAATGTCTCAAACATTGTGGCGGAGCAAGTTCTGCTTGATAACTAACTCTGCATAACAAGGGATTCTGCCTAGCAAGGAACCATAGGTGAAAAGAAGCCCATCATCAGCAAGAGGAGGGGGAGGGCATGCTGGAGGGTGCACAGCTCCCTGTTCTGGTATGCTGGTCTGATGTGCTGAACAGGGCAGCTCACCATGTATGGTGAAAGATCACTTCTGCAGGGAAGGGGAAGCTACTCCCCAAACGACCCCCAAGTCCGTGGCCCAAAGGCTACATTATTAGTCTTTGTTTGAGTTTGAGTGCCCACCCACAGGAGAGGCAAGGATGATAAAAGGACACAAACTGAAGCCCCATGTGCACAAGCCCACTGGAACCAGACTCCTCAGCTGACTGAACCAATGCTGGACCCAGGACCGGTGAAATCTTTCTCTCCTCTTCTCTCTCTTGCCCTTTTCCTTTTCCAAAATCCCTACACCTCACCCCTTTAGACATAAACCATTGACCAAGTCTGGGACGAGGAGTGGATTCAGCTGCCCCTAGGCTCCTCGCTGAGAAGGAGCCTATAAAGCAAGGGGGTCCGCTCTGGACTTCGTGACTCAACGGGAAGGTTCCCCTTATTGTCTTCCCTGAACTGGTTCCCAAATAGACAAGGCCTGTAGTACATTTGCTGATGTATGGTTAGCACATTACAGAGTTTAATGACATAGCTTCATGCCAATTTTTGTTGTGATCATACCAGTTGTGGTGGTGAGCATGCCAATTCTCCTTGTGAGCAAATAAGAATTGAGTTTTGTGAGTTAAAGTATCCCTGGTGTTGTTTCATCTTAATCCTGACCTGGGAATCAGCAAACCTGAGTCATCCTGAGATACTGGAACATGACAGGTGGGTATTCCTCATAAATTCATTATGTTAACCATTGGGAAGTCACATAGGAAAAAGCTTCAGTACACCCATCTACAGGACCCCATTATCACTGAGAGGGCTGTAGTAGACAGATATAAGAACTAGTATTTCATGCATTACTGTTAGTGTCATTCATATGTCTTATCTTGCCAGTAAAGGTATTAAAACAGAAATTGAATTGTCTCACCTTCTCTGGCTACTTTTGAGTGGTAGAGTCATAGTATCAAATTGTGAGAATTCTCTCCACATGTTCTATAACAGAAAAGGGAAAAGAAAATCCTATAAACCAAGTTACCTGATTTAAATGGAGATGAGGCCAAAGAACTACTTTGAATTTCCTCTACTCACTTTAGCTATCTTATGACATGAAAACCTTGCTCTCTTCAAAGCCTTAAAAGCTGTGCTTTCTGCAGATGCTACTTAAGACTATTGTGTATACTTCTGCTGAATTGTATGTGTGTGTATATACACCTATATGTAATACAAAATAAACTCCATTTCCTGAAAAACTGAAATACTGAAAAACTTAAAAATTTCAGGAAAGATACATCAGCAATATTTTTGCTTCAACTTGCAAAATGATCTGGTTGAAAATCCCAAAGCTTCTATAGAATCATGGTATCATTTAGGTTGGAAA
>VYZV01001511.1:297-13265 GCA_013401275.1 Pandion haliaetus | reverse complement strand
GGGGACACCCGCGCGGCGCCCCCTCCCCCGCCGTACCCTTCCCACGACCCCCGGTACGGAGCGGGGTGCGGTGAGGTGGGCGTCCCTGACCCCCTCCCGTCCGTCCCGGTGCGGCGGCAGAAGACGCCAGCTCGGGCTTTACCTCCGACAGCGCCCGGCGGAGCGACGCGCCTGTGCGCCAGCGCCCCCAGCGGCGGCTGGGAGCGGCGGGCCGGGGGTGCTGCGCCGAGCAGATCCTCCGCCGCGCCCCGTCTCCTCCCGCCGGCTGACGGAGCTCCTAGTCCTCGTTACGGTACCGTCCCCTAGGTCGGCCGGGCTCCCGCGCCCCTTCCGCGCCTAGCGTGACGCAGTTCCTGCCCGCCCGGTGCGCCCCGGGCCCCGCCGGCGGCTGAGAGCGTAACGGCCGGCGGGCGGGCGGGAGGCGCGCGCGTTATGTCTCCCTCAGTGCCCTCCTCTCCGCGGCGGCCTGAGGAGGAGAGTCACCCCGCAAGGGGGTCGGTGGGGAAGGAACCGGTGCGGCCCCGGGGAGTGCTGAGTGCCGCCTCCCTCGGCTCCTCCGGGTGCTGCCGGCTCCCGGCCCGGGGTGAGTTGGGTGCAGCGGCGGCCCGGCGGTTTCCCCGGCTCCTTGAGGGAGCAGGTGTCCGTCCCCCTCCCCGGCAGAGCTGGAAGTGTCGGCAAGGCCACGTCCCCGCGTCGGGCTGAGTCGGCTCCGCGGATGGCCCGGGGCCCGGCTTGCTTTCTCGGCGCCTCTGGTCGCGGTCCGGAGTGGGAGCGGGCTTTTCCTCGCAAAACCCCGTCCTGTTCTTGTTCCAAAGGCGCGCTTTGGGCTCCGCTTGCCTGGCTCTCGGCGCTGTGTGGCATCTGTCCCAGCCCGTGTGCGCATTTCAGTCCCAGGAAAGAAGGGGGAAGCTTGAAATAGTTCGGATTAGTTTTGTTTCGGAGTGTGCGTAATCTTCTGGTGGCGTTGTCTTTCCTGAGGGAAACTCTTGGAGAATAATTGTTGCTTTCTATGCTGTACTTCTGGTCTCGAGTTGAAAATATGGTATCAGCCAAGAGGTTTAAAGGTTGAAGGTAACCGAAGGTGGGGCCCAAATTAAAATTGGAATACGCGTGGCCCTTAAATAGGTGGAACAAGAATATGAATGATTTTGTGAAGCTGCAACAATAGTTTGCAATCTTTTTGCAATTTGCCTAGAGTTTCCTTATCATCTAAAGATCCAGGTATGGACCCTGAAACTGAGATACAGAGGGAAGTAAACGCTTACTACTGCAATGTAAGTATTCCTTACTGTAAATTGTAACTAATACAAAATAATTTTGGTAGAACATAGTTGGACTTAAACAAGTGTGAATTTTTTTTTTTTTTTCCTCTTGAGCAAAACTGATAAATAGCAATGAACTTACTTTGCTGTCTTTGTCATGTTTGACTTGAATGTGTGTCGGGAACCAACTTATTAAAATGAATAATTATCATAGAATGGTTTGGGTTGGAAGGGATCTTACAGATCATCTAGTTCCAAGCCCCTGCCATGGGCAGGGACACCTTCCACTAGACCAGGTTGCTCAAAGCCCCATCCAGCCTGGCCTGGAACACTTCCAGGGATGGGGCATCCACAACCTCTTTAGGAAACCTGTTCCAGTGCCTCACCACCCTCACAGCGAAGGATTTCTTCCTTATCTAAGTCTAATCTAAGTCTACCCTCTCTCAGTTTAAAGCCATTACCCCTTGTCCTGTCACTACATGCCCTTGTAAAAAGTCCCTCTCTGGCTTTCCTGTAGGCCCCTTCAGGTCCTGGAAGGCTGCTATAAGGTCTCCCTGGAGCCATCTCTTCTCCAGGCTGAACAACCCCAACTCTCTCACCTTGTCTTCGTAGGGGAAGTGCTCCAGCCCTCTGATCATCTTCGTGGCCCTCCTCTGGACTTGTTCCAACAGGTCCGTGTCCTTATGTTGGGGGCTGCAGAACTGAATGCAGTACTCCAGGTAGCATCTCACCAGAGTGGAGGGGCAGAATCACCTCCCTCGACCTGCTGGTCATGCTTCTTTTGATGCAGCCCAGGATACAGTTGGCTTTCTGGGCTGCAAGCGCATTGTCAGGTCATGTTGAGCTTCTCGTCAACCAATACCCCCAGGTCCTTCTCTGCAGGGCTGCTCTCAATCCACTCGTTGCCCAGCCTGTATTTGTGCTTGGGATTGCTCCAACCCACATGCAGGACCTTGCGCTTGGCCTTGTTGAACTTCATGGGGTTTGCACAGGCCTACCTCTCAAGCCTGTCGGGGTCCCACTGGATGGCATCCCTTCCCTGCAGCGTGTCAGCCGCATCGCGCAGCTTGGTGTTGTTGGCAAACTTGCTGAGGGTGCACTCAATCCCACTGTCCCATGTCACTGACAAAGATGTTAAACAGCGCTGGTTCCAATACCAACCCGAGGGATGCCACTGAGCACTGCTCTCCACTTGGACATTGAGCCGTTGGCCACAACTTTTTGAGTGTGACCATCCAGCCAATTCCTTACCCGCTGAGTGGTCCATCCGTCAGATCCATGTCTCTCCAATTTAGAGACAAGGATGTCGTGCAGGACAGCGTCAAATGCTTTGCACAAGTCCATGTAGACGACATCAGTTGCTTTTCCCTTATCCACCAATGCTGTAACCCCGTTGTAAAAGGCCACCAAATTTGTCAGGCATGATTTGCCCTTAGTGAAGCCAGGTTGGCTGTCACCAGTCACCTCCTGCTGCTCGACAATTTCTTTGTGTTCCTCCCAGGCTACTTGTCCTTGCTTCCACCCTCTGTAGGCTTCCTTTTTGTGTTTGAGTTTGTCCAGGAGCTCCTTGTTCAGCCATGCAGATCTCCTGGTGTTTTTGCCTGACTTCCTCTTTGTCAGGGTGCATTGCTCCTGAGCTTGGAGGAGGTGACCCTTGAATATTAACCAGCTTTCTTGGGCCCCTCTTCCCTCCAGGGCTGTAACTCATGGTACTCTACCAAGCAGATCTCTGAAGAGGCCAAAGTCTGCTCTCCTGAAGTCCAGGGTAGCGAGCTTGCTGTGCACCCTCCTTGCTGCCCTAAGGATCTTGAACTCCACCATTTCGTGGTTGCTGCAGCCAAGGCTGCCCTTGAGCTCCACATTCCCCACCAGCCCCTCCTTGTTGGTGAGAAGAAGGTCTGGCGTAGCACCTCTCCTCATTGGCTCCTCTATCACTTGGAGAAGGAAGTTATCATCAACGTATTCCAGGAACCTCCTGGATTGCTTATGCCCTGCTGTGTTGTCCATCCAACAGGTATCGGGTTGATTGAAGTCCCCCATGAGGACCGGGGCCTGTGAACATGAGGCTGCTCCTCTCTGTCTATAGAGGGCCTCATCCACTCAGTCTTCTTGGTCGGGTGGCCTGTAGCAGACCCCCACTGTAATGTCACCTGTCCCTGCCCTCCCTTTAATCCTGACCCATAGGCTCTTGGCCAGCTCCTCATCTGTCCCCAGGTGGAGCTCCATGCACTGATCACTGATGTAGAGGGTGACACCCCCTCCTTGGCTGCCCTGCCTGTCCTTCCTAAAGAGCCTGTATCCTTCCATTCCAACACTCTAGTCATAGGAGCCATCCCACCACATCTCCCTGATGCCCACGAGATCCTAGTCCTGCAGGCATGCGCGTCTCTGACTCCTGTTGTTTATTCCCCATGGTATGTGGGTTTGCATAGAGGCATTTAAGCTGGGCCCCCGATGAAGCTGATTTACTGGCTGGAGTGGCTGGCATTCCTTTGTGCTGCTCTTCCGGTGCTCTCCTGCTGACCTGTGATGCCTCTCCAGGTTCTGGGCATCTATTGCTCACACTGGCATCAGTCTGGTAGGAGCGGGATGGACTGAGGTTCCCTTCCCCCTGGCGGATGTTTCTAAGTAAAGGCATTCTTTTAAAGTGGAAGATTAAACTACAGCCTGTGTTCAGAAAAAAAAAAAAATCCCAATTTATCTGGTTCTCAAGGTTTATTGCTGTTGTTTTTAAGCATCTTGGTTTTTTTAGAGGAGGAGAAAATATTTGGACTGCCTTTGTTCATTCACATGAATTTAAACCTAATCTGCCTCTGTTCTGAACCGGCCCAGGCATAAACCAGGAATAACTGGAAAACTTCATAGGCACGTGGATGAGGCAGGCCCCAGACTGATCAGAGGAAGCGTGTTAGTGTGGGTGCAGCACTGAGGAGAACTGGCTCATCTTGGGTGTACTGGCTTGTTACAATTATGCCGTGCCTCTGGTTCAGACGTGGGTAATAGTGTGTCAGGAAGATCTTAGATCTGTCTTTACTTATCCACACAAAAATATGCTATGAGATAGCTGCAGGGATCTGGACACATCTGAAATTTTTATGTGATGTGGAGATTCCTTTTCATTCCACTGTATTTTGGTGGTCTTGGAGCCTCATAAAGAAAAGTTCTAGAAGCTGGTTTAGTTCGTCTTTGGAGGAATAGTAATTTTGTAGAATTTACCTATACTGACATTTTGATAGCAGATTTGTTTTGTTTTGATACCAGTGGCATTTTTTTCTGTTGGTTCAGATGCAATGCTAGAAATACTTCTTCTCTTTAACCTAGATTTGCAAAATCCGGTGTGCTTCCGCATTAAACTTGCGGACTCACTTCCTTGGATTCAAACACAAGACGGTAAGATCAGTTCTTGAATGCACCTTTTGTCAGATTTTACAGATTTATTTAGCAATAGAATATGGGTTTGAAATCTAATTTTTAATGTAGTGTTAAAATGTGCAATTTCAGATACTTAGCTAGTTTTGTTGCTTTACTATTTTGTTTACTGCAATAAAGTAGGACTTAGTTTTGTACATTAGTCCTATCACAAAATGTTGTTACAACTTGGTGTTTTATATTCTGGATTAGTAAAGAAAATACGTGAGAATACGTGGCTGTTAATAAATGCAGAATGGAATTATGTAAATCATAGACAATCTCAGAAAAAAGATGTATGTCTCTTTCAAGTTTCATGTAATTATCTATTCACCTGAAAGAATCTGTGGTGTTGGTGTTAATCTAACTTATTATATAAATAATAAAACGTTTGCATTGTTATTTTTTGAATCCTAAGTGTCTCTCTTTCTTCCTTGTTGGTTGATGGCTTGGTAACTTAGGTTGAAGAAGCACTGAAAGCTCATGGCATTGGTAAGTGCAAGATTTTTTACTTCCTACTCTGTTCTATACATGCACCTTTCTCCCCACCCCAATGTAGTTGTTTATGAAACAAGAAAAAGACTTTGTCAAGACTTGTGCTTTAAGACCTGCCTTGTGTTCTTTAAGGACATAACTATCTAATCCTACAGAAGAAATCAATCAATAATATGAGCAAGAGGTATGCAAAGTTTATTAGAAAGTGCTAGCTACAATACTACAAATCACATACATTAAAGTTTTGAGAAATCTTAATCAATTCAAGACCTTGGAGACCTTCAAGATTTAAAATATATTTTAAAAACCTTTGCTTCTTAAAGCATGTAGAAATACTTTTTTTCTGTGCATACTTTGTTTTTTTAAAAGAGCTTATTAAAAATATCTTAATTAGCTGAAGCAAAGTACTTTTAATAGGTTTAATATATCATTAAACCTTCCCCAGGGCTTTATGAACTGCTCTAGTTCCAGAAGGAATGAAGGTCTAACTACGTTCATAATTGTTTTCCGACTTCCATTTCACGATGCACCAAAATGTATTTACAGGTTTCTACAGTGCACTTCTCCTAGAGTTTGGTTTGAAAGTTGTGGCCCAAGTTATACATAGTCATTGCACCTACCTAATCTGGGAATTTTTGTACAGACTGTAAAGGAAATTTAAGTGATTAAATATTTAGCAGCTGGATGCTGCTGAAATATGGATGCCCTGCAGTGTTTAGAGGTGACTTGGCAGACAGTCATTATGTCTTTTTATTTGGTTTTGTTTTTTTTTTTTTTTAAAAAAAAGAAGATTGGTTGGGCACTGAAAAACTTGATGAGTTCTAGGGACCAGAATATGATTCGTGTTATTAGAGTCTTTGTAGGTTTATCTTCATAACGCTTTATTTCTTTTCTTTTACTCTTCTGATCTTTTCATTAAGATAATTTCAGAAGCTTGGTGGTAATGCAGCTGGTATTAAGCGACATCTAGTTGGCAGGAATGAGCTGGCAGTTTCATCAGTTGTTAACACAATATAGTTTATAACTTAAATACTCAAGAAGAGCTTTCATGAAGATTATCTATGTAATCAAAGCATATCTGACTCTTTCTGATGCAGTAGTATAGGTTGAAGCCTTCTGACTCCCACCTTCTATTTAGGGTTTATTGTAAGCCTTATGTTCAACTTCTTAGCAGTATCTGATGTTTTAGTAAGAGATTACTTCCAGGAGGAAGGTAACAGGGTTGAGCGGCATATAAGAGATGAAAAAATTCAAATTTGTCCTTAGCTGGTGTTGTTTCAGGCACCGCTAGTGATTGATTGATTGATTGATTTATTTCCATGTAGTAAAACGCTGCGCTTTCTGAATTTCTGAAATCCTGTTCTTGGTGTTTTCTTATAGTGAGCGCATTAAGCCCCTATTCAAGGGATAGCAACTTCTTTCCTTTGCGTGCTTGTCGTCCCACTCCCAAACACACAGAATCTCATCTCATACCGATGTCTGTCTTTCTCCAGGTTCCTCAATGGCAGATAATGTTACGTCGTCATCTCTGTCTTACCTTTCTTAAGGTTCTGCAGCCCCAGCCTTATCACACGCCATATGTGAATGGAAAAAAATGCTTGATTGGAGAGGGGATAACTGTAGACCTTTTTCAAAAGGCAGCAGGGTTTATGGGCAGAGTCAAGTGCCCTGGCAGGCAGCATGTGGGGCAGCAGTTTAAGCACCTCAAGTTCAGTGAATTTAAACTGAATTGCTGGGATGTATTGGATTAAAGTAGCCTTGACATTTATGAAATGAAGCTTTGTTCATTGTAGAATAAAAGCTATTTGCACTGTACTGAATCAGTCTAGGCTTTTCCCTTGTTGCAGGTTGTCTTCTATATAAAATAAATTACAGCCATAATTAATTACAATTTAAGCCACTGTTTAATAATGTAATTTTGTGATGTGTGTTTGAACCCATGTTGTGTGCTAACTGGTGGCTTGATTGGTGGTCTTCTCTGCCTGCTTTGTTGAATTGCCTGACATTAAATAACTTTGTTATTGTTTGGTGTAAATGTTTTTTGTCCATTTTTTTCC
The DNA here is from genome assembly GCA_013401275.1 of Pandion haliaetus. NCBI lineage: Eukaryota > Metazoa > Chordata > Aves > Accipitriformes > Pandionidae > Pandion > Pandion haliaetus. The sequence goes on along the minus strand of VYZV01001511.1, from coordinate 6,043 downwards.
AAAAAAATCTCATAGCACGTTCAAAACTAAACATAGTTTATTTTTCTCATGTCAACAGAAAGTCAAAGAGTTTTCTGTAAAAAAAAATCCATTATCATACCAAATTGGTTTCTGTACTTACAATTTTATTTCCACTTCTGGTTGTTTTTTTTTTTTTTTATTTATTTAGTTAAAACAGCAAGTGGCTCAGGGGAGCAAGTGAAAACACCTGTAAAACTTCCCGATTATGGTAAGACTGTTTAATGCAAAAAAAAGAAAAAGAAAAAAGGAAGAAATAAAATGTTTTGAGGTACAGTGTTACAAGTGATGTCTAGACCTTAGCAGGTCATTGGGAATTCATTTCTGTTCATTGTATTTTCCACCTGCAGTAAAATTTTGTAATAATACTTAAAACAGTATTTGCAAACAAAATGGTATAAAAAGGGTGAAAATAGGATTGGGGGGGTTAATGTTTCTCAATAACTGACTTAATTTGTGATGTGGGGCCAGATTCCCTTGAATGTGAATTTCTCAGCATATTTTCTCTAGGCCAAAGGTTAAACTCAGGAGTTCGTTTCATTTTGGAGGGTTTTTTTTGATGTGACTTGAGACCATGAAGACTGATTGATAGTTTGATGACGTGGGATTACATAAAATTGATTTTATCTTACAGTGCAAACTGAGCCAGAGAGGTTTCATGGACAGACCTTGGAAGAACAGCTTAATACGTGTAAAGATTCAGAACCTGCACTTGGTGAGGGCTTTTAATACTGTAATTGCTTGTGTGATGTTTACCTTTAAAGAGTATTGATTAATTTTTTTAAAATGTAAAATTAGGTAATGTGTAATAAAATCTTACTATGTTTACACTGAGTACCCAATAGTATGGTATGAAAGTGACTGGTCTTAGTGACAAAATCATTGGATTTGGCCTGGAATATTCTTGATTAGGGTAGATACCACATGTTGAGAATATTTTCTAGAAACATACCACATGCTGAGAATTTTCTCTAGAAACAATCTAAGGTGATATGACAGAAACGAACTTTGACTTAAATGATTGTTACTGTTCTTTGCAATTTAACTGGCCACCCTGTGAAGGGAAGGGAGAGTGGAGTGGACAGGAAGAATAACTACAGGGGCATATATTAAAATATACTCCCTTCTAAATAGTTACAAAAGAATTGTTGCTATTATTTTTTTAGATTATTTAAAAATAAAATTGTCAAGTCCTATGTGGTAAACATAAAGCATCTTAAAAAAATTCATCTTTGTACCTCTGGTGTTGAGGGAGTCTAGATACCCAAAAGATAAAATAACTGATGGTTCTAAAAGTCTTGAGTCATGTGTTTGGCATGCAGTAGTAATCACTTCCTTTAATGTCTCTTTTGTAACTAGCACTGGTTATTTGTTTCGGCAAACATCAAATTTCCTAACTTTTTTTTTTTTTATCAATTCAGGACTTAATTATATAATTGAATACAGATCAAAAGACAATTTCCCTTTTCTCTATGAATGTCAACTGTGCAACTGTAAAACAGGACTGAGTAACATGTTTATGCATGTTTGTGGTTCCAAGCATAGGCTGGCATACCTGGTAAGTTTTTAGAGTAAAGGGGTTTGTTTGTCTGTTTTTTTTTCTTTTTTAATGTAATGATTTAAGTAGAGAATTTGCTAGTCATATTACAATTAAAAAAAAATAAAATTAAGGTTTTACATAAGCTTTTGTGAAAATGTGTGTGTTTGTATTGCAACCATGCAACTGTGATAAATGGATTTTAAATTCTTCTCATCAATAAGGTGTATGCCTGACCATTGCTGACACTGAGTTTTTAGTTTATTCTGTTTTGGTTGACCAGTAATGCCAGGAATGAAATCTACAGCTAAAATTGACTAGAAATAGGTTTTTGATTATATTTTGTATTATCTTAAAGAACTGGATCAATGAAGAAATTGCTCTGTCTTTCAGAAGCTTTAGATTAAAAGGAACATATTTATAAATGAACATGATATGTATTGGATAGAGGCTGTGACTTGGATTCAGGAAAAAAGATGCAGTTTTATTCCCAGTTTTGTGGCTGGACAAGCCATGTAAGTTCCATGCCTGTTTTATGGAAATTTGCAAGGTTCGTGTTGGCCCACAAAGGTTTAAATACTTTTTTTTTTTTTTTCCAGTATGTTTAGAGAAATGAGGCTGTCCAGTCTTTAAATGTTTTCCTGAATTTATTTGTTTAGGGTGGGCTTTAACAAAACTGAGAAAGCAATATTCTGAAAAGTATTTTGATACTTTCCATAAAATACCTGCTCAAAGTTGGTACTATATCCCATGTATCTTAAAGTCATAGAAAGCTGTTCAGTTCCTACAGTGTTTTGAGGCAGTTTTAGAGCTAATGTTACTGGGTGTACTGCGATGGATCTGCAGTGATGCCCTTTGTAAACATCATGCTGTTGCTGGTCATTAATTCAGACGTATATGCTGAGTTTTGATGTTCTCAGCTCTTGTATTTCTTGTTTACTTTGAACTGTTTCCTGCAATTCTGAATCTTATGTTTGTTAACTGCATCTCTGCTATATTCTTAAATACTATAAAATATAATAATTCAAAAAGGATAACTTTTAAGTCATGCATCTGGGATGGATTAACCCTAGGCAGTGGGAAAGGCAGGAGACTAAATGACTGGAATTTGCTCTGCTGAAAAGGAGCTAGGGATCCTGGTGGATAACAAGCTAAAGATAAGTAGTAGTAGTGTACGTTGGCATCAGTGAAGGTGAACAGCAAGGTGAGCTATACTGACAAAGGTATAGCCAGTAGATCAAAGGAAGTGATTATTTCCGTGTTCATGATACTTGTTAGGCCATATGTAGAATATTGTGTCCATTTTTGTGTTACTTGCAGACAAGAAAGCTATTGATGAAATTGAGCAAGTCCAGTGGAGAGCTGCCAAGATGGTCAAGGGACTGAAGCACTTCAGCTGTGAGGAGAGGCTAAAGTAATTGGGCTTGTTCAGGCTGGAGGAGAAGTGTCAGGGGGATCTAACAGTAGCCCTTCAATACCTCTGGGGAGGTTATTAAGAAGGCAGAATCAGGCCCTTTATGGAGGTACTTGGCAGGAACATAAATTCAAACAGATGAGTTGCCTACTTGACGTAAGAAAGTTTTTCACTGCGAGGGCAGTCAAACTTTGGAGCAGGTTGCCCAGAGAGATTGGGGAATCCCTGAATTCAGCGGGTTTTAAGTCCCAAGTGGACAGAGCCCTGTGCAACCAGTTCAGCGTTCAGTGTCATCAACCCTGTTTTGAGCAGAGGGTTTGGCTTCTGTCCCCTAAATTATTCTGTGATTCTATAAATAATCATTTTAATAAGTTCTGCTATGTATATGTAAAAGTTGATTTATCTCCCATGATTGTGAGCTGTGCTACATCTGGAAAGAGTTGTGTAAGATAAAGTGTGACTTCTGGATTTGCGTTTCCTTATTTTCTAGAAACAACATTATCCTGAGATAGCAGAATCTGATGAAGTTAAGGGTAAAGGCTCTGAACTGAACAGAAAAGTTAGGCAAGTTGCATCAACAATTGAGAAGAAAGAAGGAAGAAAACAAATAAAGGTACATTTCTTTAAGAATTCTAGAAGTTTTATATTTATTATAAAAGCAAAGAAAGTAATTCCTGTTATGCTGGGCAGATCTGCTTTGGATGGTAGGAAAATCTTGCTTTTTAAATCTTTATTACAAGTGCTTTTTGTTATCCTAATAATTCTTCCAGGATTATTCTGGACGCAAATTCCCATTGGTCACTTCCATCATAAGTATTTCTCATGTTTGAAATAATGCTCATGCTACCTGAGTCTACAGAAATATGACTCCAGAGTGCACAAACACAAAATATCTGTATTAATATTTAATAAATTCCCAGCTGGTGGTGTGTGTGTGTAAAATAACTTGCTTCATTGTTGCTAGGAAACTACCTTTATAACTTTTCTGAATTAGTTTCTGCTTTGTTAGCACCTTGTGGCAATTCTCAGAGGAGCCACGTAAAAATTCTGGTAGTACAGAGGGAAGTGTGGGAATTTGCAGGTGGATATGAGGTTATCAGCAATGCCACGGGATCACAGGAGCACCATAAGCTTAAATTCTTGGGGAACTGCAACCTTAGAAGCATATTCTTATGAAGATATCTTCATATGGCTTTCTGTTGATGTTTACATCACAATAGTATTTAGAAATGTTTACCACCTTTATCTGGGCAGGATGTTGGCTGAGTTTCTTCTTGAGGTGTACCTTACTACTGTGATTCATGACAAGCTTAGTCAGGTGCTTAGTGTTCTTTATGGTATACATTAACTTTGTTTTGTCCATCAGTTTCAATGTCTGTCAACATGCTGCTTGTTATGCAGTGTTTGTTGGCAAGAGCTCTTGTTAATGCTACTTAATGTGCGTGCATAGGCTATGTCGTGTTTCAAAGTGGAGTTTACAACTTTGCTGTGTTTAAGCTTGCTATGTCCTGCCCATCTGAAAAAAGACCCAGGCTCCTTTCTGTGCGATTCTATCACAGTTAGGCTCAAGGATGAGAGCCTGTACTCATCTTACCCTTTTTTGATTTAAAAAAGTATAGGAATATTGGAAGATCAAGTCTTTCTTCTAGAACAAATGCTCTAGAAGGGAGAGATTTCATATCATCAAATTCAGTCTGTCTGCATATCCTTCATTTTTAACCTCTGCTTAAAAAGAAAAACTGACTATTGGCAGCAACTTTTTCTTTTGACCTACTTAATTAATTAAAATTTCTTCTTGACTCAAGACTGTGTATTTTACTTGACATTATGTTCATGGATATAGAAATAATTAATTCCATCTTTATTTTATAGACTTTTTTTTTTTTCCTAGGAAGTTTCACTACATCCATAGCAAATCCGTCCTTGATTTAAGGAACTCTTAAATAGAGCATGCACAACCTCATTTAATTTTACTGCTATATTTTCTGAAACCAGCTATTTGTTTTTGTTTTTTTTTTAAGGTCTAACAAAAATTTCTTTGTGATAAATAAGTGTCCAGGTAACTCACTCACTGACTTTTTGAATATCTATTCAGGGATTTACATGTCTGTGTTTAACACTAGTGGTCATATATCCTTACACAAATAAATATTTAACTCTGATGAAATACCTGTGGAATAATTTTATCCACAAAATAGCTAACATAAATGGATTTTATTTTTAGGTTGTTACAGATGCTCCAATAACGAGGAAGAGATGTCAAGAATGTAAGTGTTCTCAGTGGGATGTAAATTGTACATTTCTAATTTGGGTATACTCCCTTTGATCTAAATCAGCTTGATTTAAGGGCAAATTGAAAGATTTGGTCAGTAAGTGTAGTGTGTGCTTATGTTCTAAGCTGCATTTTGTGAGGTTTATATTGAAAATTTGATGGATGAACAAGTTCTTCCATGGCCAACATAGCTAGAGAGACCTGTTCTATATGACTTTGTCCTCTCTCTCCATTTCCATCCCAGTCGCCTTGACTTCCCAGGATCCTTTATGATTTCTTTTTATCTTTAAAATAGCTCAATAGAAGTAATGAGATTATTTCTATAATGATCTAGATTAGCAGTGTCATACTCCGAAGAGGAAAGATACCCATTTTGAATCTAGGAAAGTGTTTTGAAATAAGTCGAATCCTATTCAAATTACGCTTCTTGACTGTAACCTATTGGTTAATGTGTCTAATTTTGCACGTGGCTATGTGGCATTCTATTATATTTATAATATTTAAA
>VYZV01001510.1:32396-75119 GCA_013401275.1 Pandion haliaetus | reverse complement strand
AACGCCGGGACCGAGCGAGGTGTGGGACCGGGAGCGGGGGTCCGAGGCGGGAGAGACGGCGGGCCGGGGCAGGGCCGCAGCCCCTCGGCCGAGAGGCCGGGCGAGGCTCCGGCAGGAGCATCTGCCGTGGGCGTCTGTGCCAGGAGCCTTCCTGCGGCGCTGGCGCCGGGCCGGGCCGGCCTGCACGGCTGTCCTCTGGAGCGGGCGAGAGCGGCGAGCCCGCTCCGTCCTTCAGCACCGCCACTTCAGGAGTTTTCCCACGAGTAGCCAGAAAGATGTTGCGGTGAGGTGAGCTCCCAGTGCAAGAGCGGAATTGCCACCGCCGCTCAAAATGCTAAATCCCTGAGCTGCGGCTGTGCTCCCGGGGCAGCTTCACCCACGGGCAGCCCAGGGGAGGCGAGGCCGAGGTGCGGTGCAAGAAGCTGCAAAAGCGCTGAAACCTCCCCGCGCACCCCGGCCCGATGCAATTCCTGGCCCCTCCGGGGGGCCGTGAGCCCACTGGCAGCTTGTGCGTCCCCGAAGCAAGGCAGTTGCTGTGTTTGCTAAGCCACTGATCGCCTTTTTAGACACGCTGTTGTTTCAGTGGGGAATGAAGTGCACTTGCAGCGGGTTGTCAGCGGCCCCTCGACCCCGCCGCGCCTTGCCAGCATCTCCTGTTTGAGCACTCGTTTCTCCGAGGCCGGTTTTGGAGGCAGGAGACCTCTGCTCGCGGTATACACAAGATGGCGTGCCATTGAAAGTGAACACGCTAAAGCCCTACTCCATCCCTTGCCCAGGGACGGGCATCCCTTGCCACGGTAGCACGGTCGGACTCGCCGTGTTGGGAGCATCCCCTAGCAGGAGACATTAGAGGGCACCGGGTGAAAGGGAGAACCGGCACCTCTAGATCGAGGGGCTTCCCAGAAGTGGCAAGGAAGATTTGAAGCCTTCATGCAAGAACAGAACTTGCCCCACCTGCTCCAAACGCTCAACCACTTGTCTGTGTAAGTACTCTGATTAGATTTGCTTAGCAAACTCGTAATCATGTTTTGTATTACTCTCCTCCCCCACTTTTCTCCGTTTTCATGGTTGCACTGAATTTTAGATTAGATTATAGGCTGCGGGCTAGAGATCGCCCTTTGTTCCTACAAACTGCTGTAATTGGGACCGACGGGCCATGCTGCAGCGCAATTAGGTCACTCCACTGACTGGCTGCATGATTTTTGCCTAACATTTGGGTTGACCTTTGTAACTGGGACTTCCCAGCTACATTTCTCACTGAATAACTGGATCGCTGGTTACAGATCCACTGTTTTATACCGTTCCTTCAAGCGATATGTAGTTCTTGCGGTTTCCCCTTGTAAGCAATGTTCCCAGTATTGTTTCATTTGCTTTTGTCATGGTGCAAAAGCAGTCAGTGGTAGCAATGTCAAGCTCAGCTTCTGTCCTAAGGGGAGAGGAACCAACGATGCCTTTTCCTACGCAGGTGTACTGGGAGGTGAAGTGCCAGTTGGAAAGCAGCTGCACTGAGTGCATTTACTGAGACTCCAAGCATTTTTCCAGGAAAAGCTGCAGGCTGGAGTTGCGTTAGGGAGTTTCATCAGGCCCTCACTGTCCTGGGTCTGGGATGGCCCAGGGGTCCTGGGAAGACTAGGGGGAGGTAGCTTAGAGTCTCCCCTCCCGAAGTCGCAGAGGTGGAATTGCTGTGCCACCTCCCCACCCGCTGCTCCTTCTGCTGCATTTCTCAGCTCTTCCCCATGATTTGGTGAGAGTTCGTCTGCCCCATGCTCCACAGTGCGCTCGCTGCGCAGCCTTCTTGTAGCCTTCTCCGCCTGCCTCCACGTTATTATCAGTTTCTGAGGCGGGACCCAAAACTGCAGAACCCATCATCCCATCATACCATTGGTCTTGCTCTAGCATGTGCCAGTGCCCATGGATCTGTAACAAAAACACTGGCAAAATTATCCTGGGATTGAAATTGTTGCAGCCACCTTGTGATTCATTTGTCTCAATAACCATATTGTTTTCTCTAGGCTGCCCCTGCCCCAGTGCTGGCTCCCAGTGCCCTGGCTCCCACTCACAGGGTCATTGTAGATCATTTCTCCTCCCTCCCCACATTCACAAGTGAGTTTAACCCTGGTGACTGGCATTACACCCAGCTCTCGCAGCTTCTGAGCTTTCCAAACAGTTACATGGGTTTGTCTTCTTGCTTTCAGCTTTCACTCCTTCCCAAAATTTTATAACTAGAAAATTCAGGTAATTTATAAGGATATTTAACGATTTTGTGCAGTCACACACCCAAATCCTGTGGAAATTTGCTGGATTTTTTTCCCACTGACTTACTAAATTCCATTAGTCCCATCACGTAGCTGAGAGTGCAGGACTTAACCCATCTGCACATCATACAACAGGGGAACTTTCTTCCAGCTTGAGGTTTTCCTAAGCAAGAACTGAACAATGTCATTGCTCCTGGCCATTTGCTGTGTTCCCTACAGTCTGATAAAATCAGGTTGGACTTGATGAAACACACTGGCTGCTTACATGTGAGAGTCATCCTCAGATGAACTTAGATTAACCAAAGGTAAATAGGAAATCAAACTTCTAGTGGAAAAATGCAGTAGTTGGTGAGCAGAAAGGACACAGGCACTCCTGGGGAGCTGGTAGGCATGAGAACAAGAGGACACAGTTCCTCCTGTTACGTCCTCAGACCATTCCCTCCTTTTTGGTTGGAGTTGAACGCTGGTGTGTGTAGGGAATGGAAACGAGAGTGGTATGGTGGTGCTGCTCAGCCTCCCTCTTGGCAGAAGCTTCCCGTTTTGTGTGAAGGGACTTCTACCCTTGTCCATAACTGTGCTGCTAAAATAAGCCTGGGAGACACGTTCAAGCCTTATCAAGATTCAGCAGTCAGACTCAGTGATGGCTGGATCAACCTCTTGAGGACCGTCCAAAGTGAGGACGGGCTTCAGGTTCCTGTAGATACCTTCCCCTGTTGGAGCAGAGAGCTCCCGGCACCTTCTGGAGGATGCTCCATCCGATTGCCTGGAGGACTCCAGAGCACGGCACCGGCAGCTCCTGATCCAGGTCCTCCTCCCTCCCAACACCCAGGCACCACCCACGGATCATGATCTCCAGCTGCAAGGTTGGAATCCCATGGCTCCGAGCCTCCGCCGTATCTCCAGCAGAGCCTGCAGGCCAGCGCTGGCTCCTTGCCTGACACCTTGGAGCCTGCGTGGCTGCTGGAGAGGAGGTGTAATGCGGTCCCCAAATAAAACGTCGTTAAGCAAGCGGGCAGCTGCATTTGATGTTTCTGAACAGTCTTGGGGCATAAACAGCAAGAGGAATGTATGAGAGCAATCCCGGCTGGGAGGGAGAAGGTCTCGGGTGAGGTCTGGTTCTCAGAGAAAAGCCTAAAAACTCTTCTGGGGGCTGAGGGGGCAGAAGGAAAAAGAGAAATGCCTTTGGCCACTTAATAAAAGGAAAAATAACCACAACTTTAAAAAATAAGAGTTAAAAATAAAATAGAAAAGAACTATAAGCAAAGGATTAAAGAACATTTCTCTCCTTCATGTTTCCCCTCCCCACCACAAAAAAAATTGTTGTGGTCAAGTTTTTTATATTTCAGAATTTCAAATAAAGTTGACTTTTAAATCTTCCCCCGACATCTGGTTTGTAATTAAAGGAGCAGTAAATAGGAGGGAGACAGAAGCTGCCTCAGAAGCCTGTCCTTGATACATGACTCTCCAGCAATATAGCTAGATGAGCGATACCACCCCCAGGCTCCGGCACTTACGCAAACAAAATCCAGGCTGGTTTTGGTGACAGCACAAGCCATTTCGTCTTGCCCCTAGAAGGAGGCTGCCAATTATCTTGCTGCAGTTGGGGATTTGATGCTGGTGACAGACATTGAAGGAAATATGTGCATTATGAGGATATGGATTGTCTAATATCACTGACCTTGCTGGTACCTTAATTGTGTTTTGTTTTACCTGAGGACAATCTGCCTCAAGGGGAAAATGATGCTAATGGCTGCTATGTTTTCTTCATTGCTCAAATATTAACAAAATGCTTTCCATGAGAGAAGGTAGGAAGCACTGTTCTGTGAAGGTACTTGGGCCAGAGGGATCTGAAGGGATTTTAAGACACTACAAAAACATTCAGCCTTCCTCTTTTTTGTAAATGAAGTGATGCTGTTGGTGTTGCCACGCTGCCGTCACTGAGCTGATACTGGGGGGACAGTGACACTGCAGCTACTCCCTAAGTGAGCAGCAGCGTAAGGGCCAAATGAGCGCTCCCGCGCGTTGGCTCTTCCCCACCTCCGTCTGCATTAGCCCATCGTGGGGACACCAGGTCCTCTCCAGGGAGCAGCCCGACATTCCCAAACTCATACAGGTCATCCTGAGCCTCGATGGCACCATTATGACTTTTGTTATTTCATTACAGATTTCAGCTGGATTTCAGCTCGTACCCCACAGGCTGAAGCCATCTGCCATGACAAATTTGCCTGTAATGGAGTTATTTATTGATCTCGCCATGTCATAAATGGGAAGCTTAGGCTTCCTTTGGCATGAGATACTCAGCAGTCTGTTTCCTACAAACATCATTATATGTTGTAATTCACTGAAAAAGATACTCCTTGTACAGAAGGGTCATGGTTATTAATTATATGAATAGCAATAGTGGCTTTCAGCGAGGCCGAGTCCCAGCTGTGTTCCTGCAAATGTACATGCAGATAGGTGGACAGTTCTGCATGCAAAGAGAGCAACGACTGAAGACACGAGAAGATGAGAGAGCAAGAGGATGGGAGAAATGAAGCTTCTGAGTCGTGCCTGTGCTGCATGCTGGGCTGGGTAGCTTTGCACCTGCCTCCAGTAAAGTCCGGGCAGGACACAGAAACCTGCAGTTTGCTTAATTTCATTCAAATTTTCTCAATCCAGGAGGTTTTTGGGGAGCGGAGAGCAGAGAGCAGGACCAGGTGAATCACAGCCACAAAATGCTTTGTTACGGCCACACTTTGTCCTGCTCTTCTTGTGCTGGCACTGGAGCATGTCTGACCCTGTGGGGACACAGTTCAGGGAGCCGAGCCCTTAGGAAAATATAACCTTTTTCTTCTTCCCCCCCTCCCCCTCCCCAAGTTTTTTCATGCTGCTGTGCCAAGGCCAGCTTCCTCCATAAAATTCCTCTGGCTCAAAGAGGCAACAAGTAATGTCCCAGGGCTGTTGCCCAAGATGTTTCTCACATCCCCACTCCGTGGTACCCTGTCTACTTCTCCCTCCATTTTCTTCAGGTCCCACCGAATTCCTGGTTCCCAATCCTGCCCAAGCTGCAGGCAGCTCCTGCCAGAAGGATGTTACTGCATCTTTGCTTGCCTGTGCAAAGGAATGGCAGGAGTTACTGAGGAATAAGGTGCAGGTACGTCCTGGCCGCTGCAAAGCAGATGGCAGCATAGGAGCCAGCAGCAGCAGCAACAGTTGCAAAGGGGCAGATGGAGCAGGGGAGATGGTGATAAGGAAAAACAGTGGCAGGGAATGGGAGAAAGAGAGCAAACCAACACAGAAGGCTGGCTACAAACAGCTGGGCAGGGCAGCACCCTAAAGAAACAAGCAGGAAAACTGCAAAAAATCCGTGAAATAAACCACATCTCAGCTGGGTGACTGCATCTCACAAAAGCAACAAGGCGGGCGACAGCTCCCAAAAGGAAATGGCGATTCATCTCCATGCAGGGAATAGGAAGGAGGAGGACAAAGAAAAGGCAGCGCTGAGCTGCTGCTCTTTTTTGAAAGTGCACCTCCAGCTTCTAAGGTCAGTCACCCTGCTCATCCCCAAATGAGACCTGGCAAACGCCCATCATGCACGAAGCTTCGGAGCGGGGGGAGGCTGCAGCCCTGGCTCTCGGCAAGTGCGTCAGGCTGGAGGCTTGACCCCTTCTTTGGTGGCTCAACACCCGTGGACAACCCAGGGGGGTAACGACAAAATGCTGTGCTGGCTGATGAGGTCGGAGAAGGGAAGATGCGGCAGTGCCTCCGGATGATCGGCAGCCAAAGCTCCTCTTCAGCTGCGCCCTCCTCCCCGGGAGCCAGCGCCTGCCGCAGAGGGCGAGGGCAGGGGCGGCTGGAGGGTGTCTCCAGCAGAGCCCGAGGGGAAGAGCAGCACCAAGCCAAAATCATTACCTTTTGCAGACCAAAAAATCAAGCATGAATCTCGTTGTTTTGAAACAACAAAATTTTTTCCGTATTTTTTCCGGTTAGGACTTAGCTCTGTTTTCTCCGAAGTCAGACAAAACACAGGGGACTCAAAACCAGCATCAGGCTCTAAGTACTGCAAACATAAGTGATCCCTAGCAGTTGTCATACAGGATTCGCCAAATACATCTGTTTTCCTTCTTTTGTGACATTTGATTAAAGTCTCGCTATCCTGACTATTATTTAAAGTGCTTGGAGGCAAGGCCCAAATTTCACTTCCCCTCCCACGTTCACCGGCTCCATCCTCCTCCTCTTCCTCCAAATATGTTTTTCTATAAATTACTGGCACTGTTTCTGTTGATAGTCAACATAATCAAACATTTGTAAGCATGCTGTCTCTTCAATCTGTTCAGTTGATGCACTTTACCTGATCTTTCATTAAAGTAATCAAAACACTTGCTGTGCTGCATCTAATGAATGTTGCATGTATGATTAAGTACTTTCATTCATATTGCAAGTTTGATTTAATGTAATCTGCCTTTCAGACAGCCATTAGCCTAGCTCCTGCGTGAATTCGATTAATTGGCTGAATTCTTCCAGATGTCCATTAAGTATTACAGGAATTTCTATGTAAAAACAGCAGGGACCGTCTAGCGGAGGAGCAAACAATGATATGTTATATTGCTGCCATGACTTACAAAAAGCTGGATTCATTTTCATTAATAAAACATCTGTACTCCTGCACAGCTATGCATCAAGATGCATTTATTTTATATGTTTATTTCTCTTATGACTATAAATAGACAGTTAAACAGAAGCACAGTATGTTCAGTTGGAAGATACACAAGCAGAACTGTATCAGAATTGAAAATAGCAATATAGAATAGCAGAGTTAGGACTTAAACTAAGCATTGGGCATTGTAGCAAGCAAGGCAGTGACTCCTATAGCTGTGTTGTATTTCTTAGCATAAAGGCATTTTTCTTTGGGCCGTTACGAATCTGCAAAACAGTCGGCTCTTGTATTGAAATGTCCTGTGCCCGATTTATTTTTACAAGGGTCATCGCACCTTTAAGTGGGAGCAAATACGCATTTCAGCATTTTTAAGTGGTGTGCGGTAAAGAGAAAAATTGCCATTAAAATAAACAAGTCTGATAAAGTTTTTTCTTAATTCTCAAAATGGGGATTTTCTTCTTCCTTTTTTTCATAAAGGTGTACTTCAGAAGGTGGGTTTCGGTGCCTGCTGTACCCAGCCCGTGCAGGGGATACTGGTGTTCTGGGGAACGGGGGAGGACACCTCCACACACAGATGTAGCTCCCTTAACTTCCCACTGACCTTCCTAGACCCAAGAGCACCTTTCAAAGGACCATGTGAGATCACAGGGCCTCCTTGCCCCTTTCGTCCCCTATCCTCCCACCTCAAATACCCTCCCCATCCTTGAGGAGTGAGCACAGGGCCAGGAACCCCAATGGGCAGACTGGAGGAGCCTGGCAGGAGTTTGACGCTGGCCCTGAACTCAGCACAGCTTCATTTTCCCGAACATGCCACAGATCTCAAAGGCAGCCAGCTGTGGGGCTATACCTGACGCTATGGCTGTAGCAGTGTGCTGTGCTGAGTCAGAGGCTGAGGAAGGGAGCGGAGCCGCAGCAGTTCAGCGGCGTTCCAGCTCTTCCCGGTGATGCTCGGGCAGGTGGCTCCAGCTCCCCCGGGGGGAACAGCCAAATCACGCTCTTCCCTCTCCTCCCCAGCTCAGCCTTTCCTTACTGCTGCTCAGCCTTAAAAGTGTGTTTGGTCCTTGAAGTACCACTCCCACGCTGGGGAAATTATTGCCACTTCCCACCACGTCAGGATTTTACTGACCCCCCCTGTCCAAATTAGCAGGAGCTGGTACAAGCCAGTTCATTTTCAAAGGCTGTTTAATAGATTCTCAACTTACAGGAGACATATAGCAGAATATAGTTCCGCAAAAGTTGGGCTGTACAACAAAAGGAATTGGGATTTGCTAAACTGTAACTCCTGTTTTCTTCTAACAGCTGACACAGTCACAACGCTGGCTAACAGCTTGCTTGTTTATTTACACGTTCTCCTTTTGTTTCACTTCTTTCTCTATCTCTTGCTTTTGTTGCTGTGTTCTCTATTATCCCCCTATAGCAAACATACCCATAAAAATCCAGTATTATTATATTAGCGTCTATATTATCTGTATTCTGCTATGAAAAACAATTTAAGACAAATTTTCTACCATTGTTGTGCTGTGAGACCTTGCTCCAGTACCCACGTAACCTCATAAAAGTATGGCCCTATCAAACCTAAATCTTTACACGAACACATTGCAATGGTCTCATACCAATGACAGGGGAAAGCAAAACACAGACAGTTGATTGACTGCCTTGATTTCTGCTACAGAGGGATTTTCTTAGCAGGGAGGGCAGTGGGTAGACTGGAGAAGGGGAGCAGACACAAGAGCGAGGGGCGAGCAGGAGGTGAGGCAGACTTTCCTCAGCGTCCCGCAGCAGCCTCAGCAGCAGCATCAGGAGAAACACTTCACCCCATTGAAACATATCAGAAATCTGACTCTCAATGCAATGAAAACAGTTCTTAGATTTTTGCACAGAAGAAAATGGTGTAAATATCATGTATAGGTGACCAATCTAAAAATGAAATGCAGCAAAGCAGACTGAGTCTTTGCAGTTTCCAGTGCTGTGTGTTTTTCAAGGCAAACGTGGAAAAGTCACATCTTCTTTTGAAGCCCGAGAGACTGAAAAATTAAATCAGGGGGCTTTGTTATTGATGTTTTTCTAATACAAATGTTTTGAAATCCCTGCCTTTCATGTGTCTCTTACAAATAAGCAGAAACGTGTGATGAATCATCTTCGCTTTTAATTCCTTTAATAGATTCTTATCTCACCCACTAACGTCCAAACAATTTTTGTTTCTGTAACAATCCCTTCCTCAGTGGTAAATATTATTCTCAGACAACATCTTTTTTGGAGGTTCATTATGTTCATTCTGTGGCTGAGACTCATTATACTCAGTTATTTATTTAAAAGAACAAAATGACAGCAAATGCCTGCATTTATCATGTCTCCCTTTACACACTTACAAAATATATTTCAGCGAGAAGGCCGAGCCACTCTCACGGTTTTGAAGAAACCAGCTGGCCTTCCTTCCTAGCCATCCCTCCCCGAGAAAGGAATACTTAAAGGCGATGGTAGAGTCTTAACTTCGCTTGCTAAATGAGACTCTGCTGACGCTAATGGGAGATTTGGCAAAGACGGGAAAATAATTTATGAACTATTTGATTTTTTTCAATTACAAAATAAAAAACTTTGAGAATGATTATGAAGAAAGAAGCAAATTAAAATGCCACTCTAAGGCATGGTGAAATGATATACGTGGAACCGGCCCAAGAAATAATTCGGATACCTAAGGGCAGGTTTGAATCTTCGTGAACTACCAGAGTGTCACCCATCTCACTGAAGAGCTTGCCAAAAAAAGTTCACAATCCTTCCGCAGAAAAAAAAACCTCAGCCCTTTAAACTAACATTTCACTAATCCAACATTCATAGAGTGGCTTCTGTTCATGTTACTCCCATCTCCCAAACCAAACCCCGAATCCTACAGTGGCATCCACTTCTGTTCACACCCAACTACATCTGGCCCTCAAAAGAGAGGTGCTAACTGGCACACAATCATAGCAAAAGGTTATTGAGATACCTATATAGATTATAATCAGCATAATTATAAAAATGGAGAGTGGCTTGCCCACAGGGAGCTGTAAAATACATTTTTAACTAGGCCATTGATATAATAGAGACAAGATGAAAAACAAGAGAGGAGGGCAAAGGTTCGGCTGTGTGGCCATTCTGGGAACTGACTGAAAAACAAGAACAAAGCTATTCAGAGCAGGTCATTAAAGAAAAAAAATATCTAAACCGAGTCTAAAAGATAGGAAATAGAAATATGACACGGTAGCTTACAAAGCAGAGGTCAAAAAGACATTGGTAATTAATGATGAAAAGATAAAGAACCAAGCACTTAATTTCAAAGAAATACTGGGGGAAGGCATAATGGTACTGCGAGCAGGAAAAAAAGATTTTGCAGAAGTAAAGGAAAATGAATAAGATCTCAATAGGGGAAAAATGGATAATTGAAAAAGTAGAACTGTAAATTGCTGTAGCCAATTTTGCTCTGATATTGTTCCACAACCAGTTTTTGTGCATGGAAAATGCAGGTGAAAATATCTACTGTGTTTGGAAGTTTAAAGACTACTTTCTGAAATGCAGACCAATGGATTTTACTTCTCTTTCATCAAGAGATGCCTACTGGAAGGAAAGGGGTAGGAAGCACAAGCCCAGAAAAACGGAGAAGAGCAGATCTTTTGAAACAGCAGATCCAACCTTGTTAGCATCTTCCCCTGTTTTCTTTTTTAGTTTTCAGCTTCAGATAAGTAAAAACCAGATAATGCAAAGTGTAAAACAGCAGTGGACAGGCTAGACCCATGCAGCCTCAGTTATCCTCTGGAGTTGTAACAAAAGGAGTACATCTCAAGTAAAAAAAAAAATAAAAAGACGGGGTGAAGTCACGGCTTTCCCACAGCCACTGGTGCAGGAGATTGTCCCAGCACCTCCACCAGAAAAAGAAGGAAGAGCGAATAATTTATATTACAGAATTATTTCAGTTTATTTCCCAGTTAAGCCCCTTTTCTCCAAGAAGTGTATGAGAAGACTCCTTTACAAAAATCCATGGCTTTGTTAAGTGGCATCTTAAGCAGGTCACATATTTCAGAATAACCAAACCTAACCTGGCCCTCTCTCGGTTGAGTCCCCTGATGCTGGTAAGTAAATCCCCAGCACGCAGGATGGCAGAGCCCTGCACAGAGGCACACAGGGCAGTGGAAAATTTATCTGCTCTTTGGAAGAAGCTGCTGCACTGGAGGTTTGATGTATTATGTAGTAATGCACAAGCCCTTCCACCAGACAGTGACTGCTCCAGCCCTATCAGAAGGATTAATAACCACATCACCCCAGTACTGCAGAGCCAGCTCAGACGCTGTAATTCCCAGGGGCTGGACTGCAACACTGAACTTTTACATGAAGAAGTAATACAAGGTGCCGTGAACTGTAAAATATAGCGAGGCTCTTCTGGGAGAAGATTGGTGACAGATCCACCTGGTATAGCTGTGGGTCTCGAGCACTGAAGGAGGACATATGTGGTAGCTGCTCTGTGTAAAGGTGACCTGGTTTAGCAGAAAAGACATGGTGCCATCTCTCAAATACTGTTTTTCAGTAGCACATCTGTGTGTGGATCCAGGAAAAGAAAGAGAGTCCATGATATTCTGCATTTCAATGTTACCTGGCAAAATTAACAGTATATGTCCTGCCATCTCCAGAAACCAAGCAAAAGAAATCCTAACAGCTGTAGGTGTTGAGTGAAGGCATAAAGCCCTTAAACACCATAAGTCACCCTGGGTGCATCCCCCTCTGGATGCTGAGCTGTAATGCCTGAGCGCGAGCACTCACAGAGGCTTAATCCCTTTCAACAACGGGATGAGCTGGGAGCTGTATCCTTTCAGGATTTACACAACACCCCAGCACACATGTCTTTCAGGAGGATAAGAGCTGCTTAGTATTTCCTGAATTCACATTTTTACAGCCATTTGGTTTATATCCATGTCGCTCTCCCCAGCAGGAAAACCTGAGTTACCAGCATTGCCCTCAGCCCACCAGCATGCTGGGTTATGAGCTTCACAGCTGGCTCAGCTCAGCAGAAAGCACTTCTGCACCGTGTCATGGGTGCAACCCTTGCCCTGACACACACCACATCTCCTCATGGCTACCTCCCCGTGACCTTGCCAAACGCATGCGGATTTTGTGTCCTCTAAAGACACCGCAGCGGGAACACATAAGAGGATGCTTGAGTTGGAGGCAGTTGCGTGGGGAAGGGCAACGGCTGACTGGTATCTCTTGTGAAAAGCAAGCCAAGGGATACTGGTGTGAGCCAGGGACGCAATCTTATTTAAACTTCCCTCATCCTTTATTGGCCTTTTTATATGCAAGTCTTCTGTTGTACCCTTACCTTAAGGGTGATCGCCACCATGGAGCTCCACAGTTGTGCTCCATTGCTACAGAGCTACAATACGCCGTATTTCAGTCGTGTCAGGTTGGATACTGCATCCACTGGAATGATGTTTGCTTTGAAACAAAACTCTTTTCTGGTGAAGTTCTTAGTTCCTTTGAAAGGGAGAAGCAAGCCTGACATCAGCTTTCCTCACTTTAATTACTGTAAGTGTTTTCTCTGTGCCAGCAATCTCCCATGGATGCAACAATCAATTCTCAGGGCAAGGATAGGCAAACAACCAACAGATCTGAACTGAAAAGAGAAGACAAAAGAGGCATGAAATAGAGAAAAAAAACCTACAATGAAAATTAGCCCAACCTCTGGTCGTCAGTTGATGTTCTTGCATCTTCCTTTTCCCATCAACTGTGTTTCCCCATTCTTCTCTTACAAGCCCAATAGCTGCTTCATCTGCAAACTGCCAGATTCACAGAGCTCCCTTGGCTCTTCTTCAGCAGCACAAGGCACTTGTCTCTAGCTGCAAAAACTGTCTTTTATTTTGCCAGGGACACATTCGAGCATTATTAGCTGTGGGGTTTTCAACATAAGTTTTAACCTCATGACACTTTTCCAAATCTATGGCAGCAACACTGGAAAGTCCACACACATGCAGATCACCCCCTAGCCCCCTACTTGGGAGAGCAGGGCTGTAATAAGAAACTGAGGAAGAAACTTGGAAATGTAACAATGTGCAAATCAGACTGGACATTATTAAAGTCTGTCCCAAAAAATTAATTATTTTGCCTTCTCCATTTGTTTTTACAATGTGCATTCTAATCCTATTCCTTACATCACAGCATACAAAAACCTGTAAGAATTACAGATATTAAAAAGTGGCTTGTTTTCTTTCCCTGCCCGCTTCAGTTACTATTTATTTAAGCTATTAGCTCCACTTCTGTGAAGGATGCTGAAAATACAAATTTGGCACTTGCATGCTAAATACCTGATGCTACAATGATCAAAGTTCCCTAGATCTGTCACCAGAGGCATTGCATAAAACTAATTCAACCGGCAGAGGTAGAGTGCAGGCACACCCTTAGCAGCTAGACTTGGACACTTACGGATTTTATGCAAAACCGGTAAATGGGGTAGAGTCAAAATCAGCATTATTGTAATCTTACAGGAAAAGACAAAACGTCCTCATCTCACTTAACTGCTGCCTCAGTTGAATGACCGTCTGTGCTTGGGGACGTGCCTATGCTAGAAAAGTGGTATTTATTTTCCATCCCTTGTCCAGTTACAAGTTTTACCACAAGAGTCCTGCAAACACCTGGAGTACTGAAACCATGCATGGACCAAGTACCTGCTGCTGGACAACACTTAAGAACAGGCAAGACCTGAGGAAGTCCGAAGGCCGGGCATCTCCAAGCCCTTCTCCTGACCACAGAGCGGGTAGAGACTCGATCAGTCAGAGGACAAGTGCCTTCCAACCCTGTCCCACCTTCAACCTCACTGCTGGGAGTCAGTGGGTCCAGGGGGCTGTCCTGCCACTGCTATACCTCAGCAGCTCAAATACATGCCTAGTTCTTTGCTCAGGGACTTCGGTGCACTTAAAATTGAGGGAAAATCCTCCACAGATATTTTTGTAGAGGAAAACAGGGCAGAGCGTTAGCTTGCTCAATTTAACCAGAGTGAGAGCCAGAACCAGACCAGGGGTTTATTCAGCACCAGACCTGCACAGCACCCTTGGTGTCACAGGCTGCAGCCTGTGCATGGTGCCCAAGGGGGCACGGCTAGCCTCCACCCCAGCCCCCCAGCTCTTCAGGACAACAAGCCACACGTGGAGCAATTTAGGGAGATAAAAAGGGAAAAATTGAATGAATAGTCATGTCTCAGCTTCAGGAGGGTTGGGGGTGTACTTAGACCCCTCAAAAATACTGTGGCTAAAACATGCTTAGAGTAGATACGTGCTAGAGCATAGCCAGGGGGACACATGCAGAGATATACAGAGCTCAGGACAGAAACAGAGCCAGTAAATGAAAACAAAGATGAACGTACAATGAGTCTGCTTATCATTTCAAAATACTGTCATAGAAAAAGAAACCCGAAAGAAGACAGATATTATTTGTCCCCATCATCTCCCCACCCCCTGCAAAAAAAAAAACAAAGGGAAATGTTGGCTGTCTATCAGTGTCTTTCAGATTTAGATTTTTTTGGAGGGAAGGTCAGCAAACCAAAACACAAACAAATAGAAAATTTCATTTGATTGGTGATCCAGTTTTATGTCCCATAATACTTTCCATCAACCTTAAAGTCAAAAAATTGCCTATAAAATAAGAGCTGCTGGAATTGCTAGGAAGAATTTTCTGACAGGTACATTCCTGCTGATAGCCCCTTATACACAATGTTGTGGAAGAGAAAGAGGTGAAAAAACACTGCTATAAGCACTATGGACATTTAATCCTTAACATGGGAATGTATTTCTGCTCTTTTTCCCTCCGTAGATTCATTTTATGTTCCCATCAGAAGGTTAATTGTGTTAACAGGAGTTACGGCCACAGGGGAAAGATGTGATTGAATGCTGAGTGCAGTTTTAGCTGATAACCTCCGAGTGAGTGAAAGGGCACAAAAAGGGGTTGATCTCCTCTAAAGGGGTTGTCAGTCATTCAAGAAAAAAATGCAGCTGTGGGAGAAACAGCCTTATCTCCCAGGACACGAAGAAGAGAAGCTATCAAAATAATCTTGAATCTACACTCATCCCAGGCTCTGTGTCTGTGCCTGTGGCTCTGACAGCAGAGTTAAATGCGAGTGACTGGCTTTTTTGTGTGCATGAACAAGCAGACCCTGACTTGATGCACATTCTTGAAGACCAATTAGATTGCATGAAAATGTGTAATTAACAACAATAGACCCCAACTAATTATACCTCTAAAAAGCAGGCATGAAATCTTGACATCTTTTAGCTTGACGGCACAACTCCTGTTTGCTGAATTGGGGACATGATTGCATGCCAAGGTTTTAGGTAAGACTAGCAGTGAAATCTTTCCCATACATTTAAACTTAACCCAAAATGCCTATAGAGGGTCTGCATGAAGAACAAGGACTTCCCTCTCCATTGATCATTTCGGCCCATGTCTGAACTCACCCTGCAAAATTACATAGCATTTATGGCAAGCAGCTTGGAGAAGAAAGGTAGGGGTTTTTCTGAGACTAAATATTTCTGTGAACTGCAGTTGATGAGGGCGGGTATTTGTGGAAATGTCTGCACCAACAGAGACAGGACAAAGGACCAAGGTGTATTTCAGTGCTAGAATACGGGCAGTGAAGATTGCGTCTGGTTTATCGCAAAGGTACGCTGCAAACTCCAGAAGCAGAAAGCCTTCTCCTCCCTTGCACTCCAGGACTACCTTAGAAGTGTCTTGGGAGCACTCCAGAAATGTTTTTAGGTGTTGTTACCAGCTCCATCACAGTTATACTTCTCTACCTTGTCAATGGAAAGGATGCTAAACCTCCAGAAACCAGCAGACCCTTCCTGTTCAGACTCTGGTTCTGCTGCCTTTATGATGAAGATCCTTTTCTCACACACAGAGCTAAAAATACAGATGCTTGTCCAGTTATAGCCATAATATAACAATGCAGTCTTGCAAGAGAAAAACAAGCAGATGGAAAAACAAATGTTTAGACTTCTTCTTTAAAACACCCTAATATAAACCTGGCTATCTTTTTCCCCAAAGCTTCTAAGTGCAAAAAAGTTCTGTAATATTAACATCAACAGTACAACTTGAACAAAACAGCTAAAATGCTTATTGACTCGGTAGCAGGGAAAGCCAGTTTGAAATATTTGATCCTAACACCAGCTAAGCAAGTATGTGTAAAGTGTAAAGCCTGCACTTGTTGATTTCTGAGATAAAAATCAATAAAACTGTCCATAACCTATAACTCTTTGGTTTACCTCTCCATAGAGATCAAAAGAGAGTAATTAGATTTCTGCCTGACTAGCAGGGGTAGAAAACTGTTTCATTTTGGATCAAAACCTTCCCAGTGGATTACACCTTCTGTCCACTGCCTATCAACACTTAACAATTGCTTCTATATTTGACTGACAGAACTACCAGAATGTTGCTATCTAATTTTCGGTGTAGTTGATACAGAGGTTTGAAGCTTTATTCTAGTGTCAGATTTTAAAATTAATTCTTCCCACTTCGTATTTTACATTTTTACTCTGCCTGGTGTTTTGTAACAGCCAGCCTTGCTAATGTGATAAATAATTAAAAGACAAAACGACAATACCCATCCGACCTCTAATTTACAACAAGCAAAAAAAAAACCTTAATCTATTATTGATGATCCAGCCTTTGGATTCAGATATCACTCTAAACAAGCAGTTGTCTGCCTTGGATTGTCATTGCATTTCGTATTCAAATGAGGTTGATGCTGTTGCATATATTTTCATCTGATGACATTTTACTATCACCAGATGCTATTGCCTGCCTAGGAGATAACTGCTTCAAATACAGCCTCCTTCCCCCTCTAAGCACAGTGATATTCAGGGACAGGCAGAAAGCAGGTCATGTTTTAAAATAACAGTTTTGTAACACTCACTACTATCACTGTATTCTCACATTTTAACAGTCCTGCAGTCTTTCTGGAATAATGGCTTTTTAAAGAGAAATGTCACTCTGCATTTTGATCTTCCTTAACTCAGCAGCTTTTTGAACAGGCTGAGAGCATGAAATATCAAATAACAAATAGCGCTCGCAACAACTTCACATGCTAGATAGAGATTAATCTATTGGAAAATATGTGACAGCTTAAGTTCAAGTTCCATGTAATGAGCTGTGTTGATGGACAGATGCAATAAATTCACGTCCTGATGCAGAGGACTTTGTCAGATGAAGTCCAGATCACAGCCAGCCACCTGCAGCCTCCCAGCACCTCCTGCTCTACTCAGAGTGAGCATCTGGGGGCATTTTGCTTACTTGCTTGCTTACAGGAGTAACGAACCTTCCCATTCTCACAGCTCTGAGCATTTTAAAAATAAAAACTAACCTCATTTTTAAAAAATTACTAGAATTTGCAGTATTTGAACCTGGCCACAATGTATACTTGTGCAGAAGTATTACAAAAGATTTGAGCTTACCTTAACTGTATGCATTTAGACTGAAACTCCCTCTGAGCTGGAACACTTTTCATTGTATCTTGGACAGGATGAAGCACCCTAACCTCTCAAAAAGGAATGTATGACTATTGGTTATTGGTTTGGCTAACTGTGGTTCCCCTGCCCTCGCACAATGCCTGCATACAGACAGATGTGTGCAGGCTTGGAGGGCTTTATCTCTGTGGCACTATGTCCTGACACCAAGAAAACATTCAAATGGTGGCAGAAGGCTGAAGTTAAGGGGTGTATGTTCTTCTCCTCTTCTCCCAGTGACCACTACAGGGAAATCTAGAAAACTTGGTTAAGTACAGTCCACCCAGACAGCAGGTCCCCTCTCCTCTATGAAGGGAATTGAGGAGAGTGGTAGAGGCAACCAGATGGTCCAGGATACCCTGCGATTTTCCAAGGCTGCTGTACCCCGGTCCTTGGCATGCCCTGAGACATTCCCATTTTGGATGATGAAATCCTCCCTTGCTGGACCACAGCAGTCCAGAAGAACAAGTGTCCCATTAGAGTTCATCAGACCAGAGCACAAGGCAGAGCCCCAAGCTTCAGACCATGAACCTACATTGCCTGACAGCCTGGCATTGTGCTGCACGAGCTCACATTCAGGAGCAAGACAAGACATTTTCCTTTCTCTGAAAGACACACAAGCTAGAGCACAGAGACATGCCAACATGGATATACTACTACACTTCAGCTCATTCACATGGCCCCAGTTTAGGCAAGGGTTTTCGCACTGCACTCCCCAGTGTGGGATTAATAGATCCAGGGCAGCTCCAGCATCTCTATTTAGGGAGCTCTTTCCACTGGGAAAGTTTTGGGTGTTTCCACAGGGACAGTTTGGATGCATTCTCTCTGCCATGCCTGAAATGGGGACAAATGTCAATGCTCACCCCCCCAAAAGGCAGAAAAAGGGCTATGCTCTGTGCTTGGTGATAATTGTGCTCAGTATGCCCACAAGTAACATCACCAAGCAGCAGGGAAATGCTCTATTTTTGTAAATTCTTATACAAGATGGGACAATTTGCCCTACTTCCCCATTTGCTTTGTCCCTGCCCAGACTCACAACTGCTCTCCAAATCCCGACAGCTTTTTCACTGCAGAGCCCAGCCACCACAACGGCTGTTGTACATGCCGAAGTGCTGGTTCATACACCTGAGCAGTGGATTCTGGTGGCTTGGAACGAGGATGTGATTGTTTGTGAAATGTGGCAGTAAATATTGTAAACTTAAATACACACTACCGAGAGCCATTTTTTTAACCTCAGGACTATCAACTCCTTTC
The DNA here is from genome assembly GCA_013401275.1 of Pandion haliaetus. Classification (NCBI taxonomy): domain Eukaryota; kingdom Metazoa; phylum Chordata; class Aves; order Accipitriformes; family Pandionidae; genus Pandion; species Pandion haliaetus. The sequence goes on along the minus strand of VYZV01001510.1, from coordinate 56,460 downwards.
CTTACGCTCTTCTCCATTTTAAATCAGATTCAATTGTGTCTGTGGTTTTATTTGTCCTCTAGTGAAACATCTCTTTATCCAATCTTTATCCTTCATCAGTTTCCATTAAATCCTGCTCACGCACATTAGCATTAAAACAGCGACAGTAGAGATTTTCTATGTTATATCCACTGAAGAGTTACATAGGTAGAAACAACTTTATGCTCAGGTCCACAGCACAATTTCCAAGTGGCAAAGCTGGTTTAAGAGAGCCTCACCCTTCTCCAATGCAATTTACTGGTTCCACCCATTGGATTGATAGAACTACTTACAGAAATGTGCCCTAAATTGCACCAATAAAAAACTGACATAGGTCCTCAAAAAAATAATATTTTTAGAGAGTTTTAAATAGTTGTATTGTCAGAATGGCTCTGGTGGTTAAACTGAATGAGGAATTCTTCAGCTACATTCACCACGCAAGAAAGCATTACACAAAACAAACCTGCATTTTGCTGAGATGCAGATGTGCCAGAGGGATCCATTCCTCAACTGCACCCAAAAAACAAGTCTTGATTCTGACCTTTTGGAGGACATCAAATAGACACTCAGGGATGGGGGAAAGGCAAAGAACTTGTCCTCATGCCTAGTTTTAACAGCGGCTTACATGCTTTGCTGAATTGGGACTAGTGACTTTTAATTGTGAAGTTATTTGTGTTTTGTCCTATGGAAGAGTCAATCATTTTATTAGATAACCTTAGCACCTAAGGAGGACAGTTAAATTGTAAGTGGCATCATCTTAGAATGAAGCCATTGTTCACCTGACGTCTCTGGAAAGGTGTTCGGGCACTTCATGTTCCCTCTATTGATTCCAATTTTCCCAGTGAGAGGACTGTTCTGGTCTCCATCACTTCCCCCTGTTCCTCCCCCACCTTGTTCTTCTTTCTGCTCCGGGAAGGAGGAAGGTTTCTGTCTTTAATAAAGTCATGCTAGTCAAGAAGTACTCCCTTGACATGTAACAGGCTGAAACATAACAGACTTTGAAGAGTTAGCAATTGCACCTTGTTCTACGACATACCTTGCTCTCCAGCCTCCCTTTGGACAGCAGGTGATTGTGTGATAGATACATACGGTTCCTTTTCCATGGGCACCCAGGGTTGTAAGGCCGTCTGTCCACCTCAGCCTCGCAGGCACAGGAATTGCACACAAGCTATTTCCAGGCAAGCAGTGTCTTAGACCTTTCTCTATAGATGCCAGTTAGAAGATTAGCGTCTTTTCTCTCCCCCTCTTTGCTATTAAATAGTCACACAAAATCTGAGCTGACAAATTGCTCTCTCTATGGTGTGGGACAAAGACAGACAATAGATCAACATCATTTACTATACTCGAATCCTATTAATCACAGATTAATGAGAACATGTCTGGGGGGGGGGAGAAATTACCAGAATGTGGGCATATTGGCTTGTTACTCATGTAACATCTGCTGTAGCTTTACCTTTAGTGTCATGTCATCTTTTATCACATTGAAATAATGTTTGCTCCATAAACATAATTAAGATAATGGGTCCTTCCTTTAACAATTACTGAGGTACAGTAGGATTATATTTCTTAGCCATTTGGTTTTTAAAAAAAATCTCTCTTAACTACTTTCTGAATGTTTCTATTAGTCATTATGTGATTAATGAAGATGTATTTATAGGCATTAATAGAAACTTATTATCTTTATTAATTATAATTTTATTCATTACTTCTCTGGCAAATTACACGTGCAGAAGTAAAACTAGGGTTCAGCTTTTAGTTTTTAAGCTGAAAGAATTTTTTTTCTTTTGGGAGTAACTATTACTAATTTTTCATCAATTTGCATTACAACAGTATTGGAGCATGATGTTTGCTTTGATAAACATGCGCTTTTCTAGCTGTCTCCTTAAAATAAATCTATAGCTGAATTGCATGTCAATTTGAACCCCATTTTCTCTTCTGCTGTTGACATTGGAAAGGAATATTGTTCAGGTCAGCAGCCTAGCATGTGTATTGTCTCAGTGCATTTAACTGCCTACCCTGGCTCCAATCTCCTTTTTTAATTAATTCCTCCGTTTGCCTTTAAGACCTGAAATTTAAAGTTCTGGGTTTAAGTAATTAGTATTCTTCACAAGGCTTCCTAATGCCATTATCCTCAATATGGGGGAAGCTGCTCCACGGATAAATAGCAAAGCAATTACAGCTATAATCAGCCGACAAATAAAGAGGGACTGCAGTCTACGCATGGGACGGTGTATTTTAAAAAATTAATTGGCCCTTGCTCTTCACGTCCCCAGTACTTACTGGTCTCTGCTGGAGAGCGGCAGTGACTAGGGCGGGGGCCGGGCCGCAGCCAGCCGCCACCGCGGCGCTGTCATTACGCGGCGTTTCAGCACCGCGGGGCGGGACAGCTCCTCCGGGCGCTGCCCGGGCTGCTCCCGGCCCCGCCCNCCCCGCTCCCGGCCCCGCCCCCGCTCCCGCTCCCGGCCCCACCGCGCTTCCCCCGGTTCCCCTCGCCTCCCCGAGCAGGCCGGCGGCGCCGGTCCCACCGCTCTTGTTATTTCCCCTCCGGTAATCAGGGGTCTGGAGAGCGGGGCAGGCCCCGACGGGCGGGACCCCCATCCCGCTTGATGTCCGCCTTATCTCTGAAGCGCCTCAATGCCCTTTAAACCCGGTCCCGGGAAAGGAGCTTGGCACCCGCAGGTGCCAGTTTCCCCTGGCGGGTAGCACAGCCCTCGCCCGAGCGCCCAGCATCTCCCAGAGCCCAGGACAATGCGCAGCTAGGATCACAGCTGCCATCACTGGGAGCAGGGACACACGCGAGGTGGCCAGTGGGCAATGTTAAGGCTGCTACATCTTAATTTCCAACCTTCCTTAGGTTGAGGCACTCTCCACTCCTGTAGAGATGAGGTCACTGCTCTTGAATTATTTAAATACTCACGGAGAAGGGGGAAAGAGGGAGATAACTTTGTTGCTCAGTGGCTAAGACAACCAGAGGAAAACCTAGGCATCTGTTCCAGTCTCTACTCCAGGAATGGCTCATACTTCTTCATCCAACAGTTGTTCTACATAGTACCTTATAGCAGGGCTGCCTACAGGAATATTTTGCCCAGGCCACAAGGAATCTAGCACGAAATCCCGTATTTGTTATCCACCTCTGAGGTAACAAGTTCAGCACAGTGGCCCGGTTCCGCCTGAGATGATGGGCATGCAGAGACAGAGATGGTGCACCGCATCTTCTTCACCAGGCCTCAGTGAGATTAGTGGATCTCAGTAAATTGGGAAGTCCTCCTTTTTAGTCCTCGGCTTGAGCAGGTAACTGGAAGCATGCAGAGACAGATCTGAAGCCTCCCAAACAGAGGGTCTGCTGAGAGGATCTGCTGCTATCTCACCTACATCCCGCATGACTGATCTATTCATTCAACTACTGGATATAAGACCAGTGATAAGGCTGCCAGAGCTCTCTGTATCTTGGAAAAGGGAAGGAAAAAAAAAAAAGAAAGTGATTCCACTGGTGTCAAATGTGAAATTTGCCTTGAGGGTTTCAGCACATGCTGAGTACGTGGTGGCAGATTCACCCTCCAGTGGGGAAAGTCCTGCTGAGGCCACAGGCTCTGGTAGGGGAAAGCTTAGACAGGCAGCTGCTGTGCTCTGACAAGGCCGAGGTCCTTCAAGGTATGGCCACAAAGAAATCTTCAGGTTTGTGGGACTTTAGTGTCCACAACAGAGGCACCTTCAAAGTAGGGTGACTTTGGGTAGCAGCTACGCAAAGTCATCCTGAGGATTAGATTTGGATGTAGGTACCTCATTTCTGCCTAAATTCTGCATCCCTGCGTGGCTTTGGTCTGTAAAATGGGGATATATAGCCTTTCCAAGTGACTGTGAGGATAAAAGTATTCATGGTTTTGAAGTAATGGTGCTAAAATTCTGGTAATGGGGAGCCAGAGATAGCTGAGGGCTACTTACTCACACTACGCTTCCTTTCTCAATAACTAATAGCATGTCTAGGCTTTGATGTTGATGGGTAGGCAGAAGAGTGGTCTTGATTAAAAGCATTAATTTACCTCTCTCAGATAACAGATTCATATACACAGGTCTAAATCAGGAGTAACTCCATCAAAATAAACAGCCATTGGGTAAAACAGGTGTAAAAGAGAAGAGAACCAGACCCTGCATCAAGCAGATATATGACAAGGTAAATGGGCGAACACAAGGAAAGTGAATTACTGTTATTGTATGTGTACGTTACATTCAGTACCATTAAAAATCTAATGCTACAAAGGAAATACCTTTTCAAGCTTGCAAAGTATATGCAATAGGGGCTGTCAAGAACTCATCAGAACCTGTGAAGTTTTCCTTTGTATATGCTGCATTCATTGCAGCATTGATGTAAATCAGGAGCACCTTCATTGGCAGAAAACTGGCAGGATAGAAAAAAAATCAGGTCTGTTAGCTCTGAGGAAATTAACTGAGACCCATTGACTCAAGAACACCTTTAGAAAATTTGAATTACAACTTAAATGAACATTTAATTTCATAATTTGTCACCTTAGATAATAATGTTAAGAGATCTATGCTGGTACAAACCCTTGCGTTAATTACAGTAAAAGCCATCAAATTAAATTCAATTTCTGGAATCAATAGCATTTCTCTAAGTACAATCCCTAATGACAGCCATACCTTTCATTTGGGGTTTTATTAATGCATATGTTATATCTGTCACCTTCTTCAGTTGCGAGCAAACTCACTGTATGTTAATTCACACCTGATAACAATCGTTTTTCTTGTACTTACCTTCTAAACCTGATGATAGGATGTGTCAACACCTATAAGGTTTTTTGTTTTGTTTGGGGACTTTGTGCAAGTTCTGTTGTTTTTATTTTAAATTTGCTGCTAAATCACAGTTTCCAGTGATTTTAATTATAAGAACAGACAATAAAAATGAAGAGTGATAAACTTCACTCTCTTTGCTGGAGTCTCCACTGTAACCTCTAGACATGTTGGGAAGTAACAAAATCTGAGCAGATAATATTTTAGAAGATTTTATTTTAGAAATTTCTCTTCTCACTTCAGAAGGAAGTTCTCTCATGCTTTCACACAGATAAACGATGCCAATAGTTATTGGCACACACTTCCCCCCTCCTAATAATCTGCTTACAGTAAGTATAGACCCAATACTCTAGAAAATTCCCCATCGCACCAGCTTTCCTGTTTATCGCATGTTTTCACGTTGCATATCACAGTCAAAGCATCACCTCCTTCAACAGACACTCTCACGACAAACTGCCAGGACACGCAAAAGATTGCTGCGAGTGCATAACACCTCATGCTAATTTCCAGCACATCTCACCTCTGCAGTCTTACCTCCCTCTACCCACCACACCATCAATGAACTTTTCCAAAGCTACATAACCTTAATTACATTTTAACTTCATCACAGAGGGAAGCGATATCTTCATTAACTGTTGGGAGGCGATTTTCAAGTCAAGTTGCAGGTGTGTTTTTTCATGGTGACTTTTTTTCAGGCAAGGCACAACATATCAGAAAAGTACACTCTTTCCCTTAGCTCTCAGTCATCCTTTAATAGATTATGAAACCGGTTAGGTTTTTGTTGTTTGGGGGGGGTTTATAAAAAAGCACCTTTCATGTGACAATAACCAACTCTAGGAACATAAGGTCCAGATGTCCCTCCTCATGTCACCAAATGTTAGGCCACTTAAAAAATAGGCATGTAATCTAAACCAGTTGATTAAGGGCCTTCCATGCTCAGTGGAGAGACAGACACCTTCAGGGGCAATGCACCATAGCCTAAAACAGACCTTCTGGACAGCCTTTTTGGTCTCTCTGTGGCCCAGCTGGGACCACAGGCAACTCAATCTAGGCACGACAAACCCACCATTAATCTCCGTGTTTTGTTCCACATCAAGGGTGTCCCAAAGGAAACCCCCCTTAGTTTTACTGCAGACCAAGAAGCCTGTACAGGCACGAGTGACATTTGGCATTCGTAACCCACACCTGAACCCAAATCTCACCCCAAAGACCAGCAGTGCCACCTGTGAGGGAAGACTCCTCAGGCAGAAGAGAGGGAGATGGAGAAAGCTGACAAACGTGACCCTGAAAAATAACAAAAAAATGTTACATTTGAGGCAGGAAGACAACTATTAAGGTAAGGGGAAGCATTACCAGACTCAAACAAGGAACTCAGAATACTATGAAAGGTGACAGGAACAATGAACCGTTGTTGGCTCGTGAAAATTTGGGGGTTAAGGGAGCAGAATCCACTTACAGGTGCCAAAGGCTGCCAGGAAATCTGCCAAGCAGGCTGGAGAGGTCCTGGGCAGAGGGACTACCCGTCGCTGCTTAACTTTGCAGGATTAGACACCGCAAATAGTGCTTGTCTGTCAGAGGGCAGAGCGTCTTTGTATCAGCTGCTATCTGCTCAGATTTATCAGGCTGGCAACATGACAAGCTACCTGTGTACACATTATCTGATCACAATGGAAGAATGATTATACCAAAACATCCAATTTTGCAAGAATGCCCTTTATATGTACACACATGTAAAGCATTAGACAGCATTCTGGCTATCAGTACTGTTGCCATCAAAACACTTGCTCTCATTATTTTTATATGAATGTACCTAACTATAAATGATGGCATGGACACTGCTATAAACAAAGATGCATCCTTCAAAATATGTACTTATATATACTGTGAGTTAATCCTGTTTCCTGTGAAAAAGAAATTTAGAATGGGGCCCTGAAGTAGAAATTTGACTAGATAGTAAGTGAAGCTGTCAGCACGCACAGCTTTAGCTGACCTGAGGTGTGGTGGGGACAAACATTTCTACATCTAAGCACCAGGTGCCCTCAGTTAGCACCCAGAAATGAGGAGCCGTCTCTGCCATCCTTTGAAAAATGTTGTTTCACTCAAGACACCTAGCATCGCATCGGCAGGGTCTCACGGCACTTGGCAGATATCCTCAGTGTTCACCAGCAGCCCCTCTACCTGCCCACAGGCTCCTGCAGGCAGAAGGGGGCAGGACTGTGCCAGCTACCCTCTCCTTCACCCTGTGCTCCTCATTCGACTCTAGTCACCCTCCACTGTCTGATCTGAACAAGGGAGGGACCCTATGTTAAAAATAAAATATTACTGTGTAAAGTAAGTCTATCTCCTAGTACACACAGGAGGGCATTTTCCACAGATTGGGAATTTTCAACAAGTTACAATCCTAAAATTACAAGCCCCTTATTTTGACATTGTCTTCCCTCTAATGCAACCTTAATGATGTTACTTTCATTACTTTATTATCTGGTTAATTTTTTTGCTTTCTGATACAACTAGAATCACTGCCAAAGACTCATTCACAAAAAACTTGGGGTTTTGTAACATGCTACCAAGAAGGCAGCAGAGAAAGGTCTGTGTAGCTTTATAAATATAAATATATTTTATAAACCTATTTTTATAAAAATACCCTGTTTGCTTGCTGAAAGCCCATCTAGCCTAGTATTTTGTCTCCTACAGTGACCAAAAGCAGGTGCTTGGGGAAAAGTATAGGAACAGAAAAGTGGTATTTCCTCTGAATATCCTCACAACAGCCAGCAGTCTTTGGCTCAGGCAATTCCTGAGTCGTGTCTTTGTTTTTAATAGATTTAATGGGTTTGCTTTTCCATCTATTCACTTTTGACCTCTTGTAAACATTCAGCATCCTCAGGAGATTGTGAAAGACAGTGAAGGAAAGGGAGTGCTCACCTGGGGAGAGGGGTGCCCGGGGCTTCGGGCCATGTTCCAGGAAGAGCTTGTCTTTCCCATGAAATAGCCACTGGGTAGCCATGAGCAGGGACTGGAGCTGACACCACCTCTTCTGCGTAAACGTTTTCCCACTTGCTCTTTTTTCCACAACAAAAGAAATTTTGAAGAGTCTACACGAAGCAGCACCATGCCAAAGGTGAGGCATGGGTGACCCACCAGCCTGGGTGCTCCCAAGACACAGCAGGAGGAAGGGATGCAACCCAGGTCCCCAGTGCATTAACCACTGACCTGGTGAAAAAAGAGAGCAGAGGTGGTTTCCAAAGAAAGCACCAGCTGCCCCCAGTGTCCCAAGCCCACTCCAGCAAGACTCTGCAGAGTAATGGATTGAGGATCCTGGAGAACTTTGGGTCTGCTCAGGGGCTGAAGCAGTGGACTCTCAGCAGCAGTCCTTTGCCACATGGAAGCGTGGCGTTCGCAGACCTCAGGCTGGGCTTAGACAGCTGCTGGGAGACAGTTCTCATTGTCACAGCTTTGAACTGAAGCGTCTGAGTTCTGCCCGAGTCCCACGATTGCATCCCTCCTAGAGCTGGATGCACGACCGCCTGTCATTGCTCTGCCATTCCCGATGCTGGTGCTTTGCCTAAGTAAAAGCCAATTAAGAACCTTTAAAGCTGTTCCTACAAGGCTTAATATAATAACAATAATATTTTAAAGATATAACATTAATGAACACTAATTAATCAATATTATTTAACTATCAACAGTACTACTTCAACACACTAATAACATTTTAAAGTACCCATAATAGCTTTTTAATTTTAAGAGCAACAATCAGAAGAATCACCTGCTTCCCCTGCCAGATGTCAAGGAACAAACCAATGTTTCCTTTTCTCATCAGGAGACGCATGTGATCTTTTCACATATTCATCTGCCCAAATCAATGAAGTATGCCACGTGGTCTCCCCAGATCTGAGGTCTTTCTGAAGGGGAAGAGGAAAAGCAGATACGAAGAAGGATGCCCTATGCTTAAGGAGCTTTCCTAGGGTGAGCTTTTGACAATCCTTGCAAAATACCATTTTCATGATGGCACATACACATGAAAATCAACAAGAAGGTTTGTAATTCAGCAGTCAGTGCAGCTTGTAGGTTAGGGAGCTGGAGCTGCACCAAGGCACTGATGAGAGGAGTGCGGCCATTCAATGGCCTCTAGCAGCTGCTGAGGAAGGGACTGAGAGGGAGGGAGACGACAGGTTAGCAGTGTGCTGGTTTTGGCTGGGGTAGAGTTAATTTTCTTCACAGCAGGTAGTATGGGACTAAGTTTTGGATTTGTGCTGGAAACAGTGTTGATAATTCAGGGATGTTTTCGATACTGCTGAGCAGTGCTTACACAGAGCCAAGGCCTTTTCTGCTCCTCACGCCACCCCACCAGCGAGCAGGCTGGGGGTGCACAAGGAGTTGGGAGGGGACACAGCTGAGACAGCTGACCCCAACTGACCTAAGGGATATTCCAGACCGCATGACATCATGCTCAGTATATAAGGCTGGAGGAAGAAGTAGGAAGGGGGGGATGTTCAGAGTGATGGCGTTTGTCTTCCCAAGTAACTGTTAGGCGTGATGGAGCCCTCCTGCTTTCCTGGAGATGGCTGAACACCCACCTGCCGAGGGGAAGTGGTGAATGAATTCCTTGTTTTGCTTTGCTTGCGTGCGCAGCTTTTACTTTACCTATTAAACTGTCTTTATCTCAACCCACGAGCTTTCTCACTTTTACCCTTCCAATTCTCTTCCCCATCCCATGAGGGGGGGAATGAGCGAGTGGCCGGGTGGTGCTTGGTTGTCGGCTAGGGTTAAACCATGACAAGCAGGAAAGTACACGGAGGAAGCAAGGACAAGGCCAGTACTGGAGAATCCAAGTGACTTTGCCAGCATGAGGGTCCCAAGACGGTCAAAGGTGGATCAGCAAGAGGTAGCGTTCCCTCAAGCCCTGCCCTGCCCACAGTCTAGCTTGTCTCAGAAGAGACTGTGCAGTCAGACTGAGCAAGGGGAGAGGTTTGCTCTGAAACACAGCGACACAACGGCGCAAGGCAACGATTTAATGCAAACAGCCCTAGAGGCTGGGGTCTGCCGGTCCTGCACCTTGCTCCTCCCACGTCTCCGATTTGATTAATGGTGCACAGGACAGGTTAGAAATACCTGCATCGGGCTTTCTAGCATTCACAGTCAATAGGCAGCAAGGAGCAGGCATGCAATGATGTAGAGTAACTCCAAATTGCTCAGGAAGGTGGGGCGTAGGGCAGCCCGTCCTTGGGCAGGACACCCTGCAGGCAGGGCCCCCCACCTTTGGGCTCAAGCCAGCGTGCTCCATACTGCACCGAGCTTTTGCCATTAGGGATCTCTGCAATACACATGTTGATAGCGTTTACATCAGGTCTAAGAGGAGCTGGAGGATTTAGTTACCACTTTCAACTGCCTTGAGATGTGGGATGTTTTTCAAAGGGCGTGAAAATCCCCTGACCTAGAACATCTCTAGAGAGCCTGAAGGCCCTGCAAGTAGCTGTGGAGAAGCAGCTTACTAGAAGGTTTATGTAGCGGCTAGAGAACACCTTTGGTTCTTATCTGTGAAGAGGTTCTTGTCTGTACATGGTATTTTCCCCCAGTTCTGATACGTTTAATGCTTTGCTCCCTGGAGATGTAAAGTATGCTTATTTTCACCAATTCTCCTGAGTTTCTGCCTGTTGCTTGTAATATCAGGTAACAGCAAATCAGCGAGAGTGTCACGCAGCCTGACACGGACTTCCCCAAAGATGCATCCCGTGGCCAGGAACAACCTTGATGCTTCAGCATCCTAACTCATCCAAACCCAGATTCCTGGAGACGGGCTTTTCAGCCGTGCCACAAACGCTGTGCCGAACGCCGGCAGACTCGGGCTGCGCCAAACAGTGCCGTTATCGAACCGGAACGCAACAACGAAGGACGAGTCCACGCGTGCGGGGAGAGATCGGGACACTCCTTGGCAGTCTGGCGAAGGAAACACGCTGTAAAGCCGCTGCCGCTCGCCCGGGGGGACGCACCGCCACCCCCGCGGATCGGCCGCTGAAGGCGAGACGGCTTTTGCGAGCTTTGAAGCCCCGCCGCTCCCGCAAAGCAGCCGCAGCCTCTCGGCGGGGACGCTTCAGTTTTCTGCCGGGCTCAGGCACCGCTAGAGGGAAACCCCGCACCAGCCTCGGCACCTCCCGGGGGCTGCGCCGGGCGGCGGGGCTGGGCGAGCGCCGGGACAGCGGCCGGCGGGGAGGGGGGGGCGAGCTCCTCCCGACGGGCTGCGAGGGCTGGGGGCACCTTTCCGCTTCCGCTTCCTCTTCCGCTTCCCCTTCCCCTTCCCCTTTCCTCCCCCCCGCATCGGCACTGCGGGGGGAGCGGGCCGGGGGCACCCTTCCGCTTCCGCTTCCGCTTCCTCCCCCCCGCATCGGCACTGCGGGGGGAGCGGGCCGGGGGCGGGTGGTGCCGCACGAGCAAACGGGAAAGGACGAGGGGGAAGTAACGATGGGAGAAATAGAAGGGAGATGGTTGTTTAAAATTAAAAGAAGAATTGTTGTTTAAAATTAAAAGTCCTAATAAAGTGAGGAGCGACTGCTGGGAGGGCTGCTAAAGTTTCTGAAGGTACACGGGCGCTCCTCCCTCTCAGACCAGTGGGCACAGATCTTAATTTTAATCTAATTATTAGCCCGAAACAGCTTCCTCCTGGTTCTCTTCATCTTACCAGTATGGAAATCTCCCCTGCCGGCAGGAAACCCTTGACCCATTTAGCTCCTAAAAAGACAGTACTGTTCCAAACCGCTACTGAATTGTTTGTTACTAACAAGATAGCTATCAAAGGACAGAGCAATGACAAAATTTTGTGAGAATTATCATCATCATTGTAACATACTACTCTTAGCTTCTGTAATAGACGTTTCCTCCCCCAGTTTTTGTCGTTGAAGAAAACAATGTCCAGTTCTTTACCTTATCCATAAATCATCTAGTAAAGGGAGTGAAAAGCAAAGCAGCAAAGGCTGCAGCTGATACAGAATTATTCAGAAAAGATTAAACTACAGCTGAGAAGTGTGAAATATGTCATAATGTGAGGTAGCAGAGCAGGAAGAAGTCAGCTTTTGCATTAAATTCCACATTAACAAACACACTATACAGCACCTGAGGGGAAAAATCTATTTATACATGTCACAGGCTTTAAATTAACTGTTTTTACTGGGAAACGACTTTCAGAGCCATGGTGGGCAAAACAGCAGAAAGAATTATCAGAATGAATCGGAAGAAATAGAGAAAAAAGCAGAAAACAACATTTTACCTTGCTATAAATCCTTCTTAAATACAGTTTGCACCCTGTATCAAAGAGACAGCCAGAAAAAAAAATAGGTTCCGTAAAAGGTGACCAGGTACGGAAGGGCTCTCGTACGAGAAAAAACTAACCAGGTTAGAAGCAGGACTAGCTGAAGCTTGGAAAGGAGACAGCAGAGGGTGGTAACAGCTCAGTCATATCACAGGTGGCCTGAAAAGGTGAAGAACAAGTCTCATTCCCTGTTTCACATAACAGAAGTATTCCTTTTTCTCAATGAAAATACCACCTAGAAGTTTTAAAACAAACACCAGGAAGTTTTGGTGGAGTTTTCTTTTCAGTGCGTGCATAACTAAATCTCATTGTCACAAGATATTGTGGAGATCAAAGATGTGGAGAGGCCTACCAAGGGATTAGATAAATTCACTGCAGCTGAATCCACAAGTAGCTGCCAAACACAGGTGCATGGGAAGCTCCTAAAGCTCTGAAAGCTGGATGCACAGTGCAGGAGCAGGACCATTACATATTTATCTGCTTATATTTTTTTCTTCCCTAGGTGTCTCCAGTCAGCCAGTGTCAGAGAGAGGCTGCTGGACGACATGGCCTGGCATGGCATAGCCAAGTGGGAAAGATGGATCACAGCAAGGCTGTGGTTTTCTGAAGTTCATATGAAACTTAGGTTGGAGCTGGGAAGTGACTTCACACCTACAAAGCAGCATATCAGGGATACAGCAATGTGTAACCGCAGGGGCAGTTTCCCTGCACAAATGTGTGCCAGAGTTTCACTTGCTGGTCTGAAAATGAACCAGGCAGTAAAAGTGATTAGCAGTGGAAAGACACTAGACAGCTGTAATTATCTAAATGCCTTCCTATTAACCATGCGAGAAACTAAATCCTCACAATCACATTCGTTAGTAAATGCTAATGACAAACTAACTACATGAAGTTTCATTTGATTAGGTAGAAGAATTCTACTCCAATATGATTATGTTACACAGAATGACCTAAAAAAAAATAAACCCAGCCTGCCTCAGAGAGCAAATGAACGTTAATACTAGCAGACAGGCAGAGAAGCCCTGTCCTTGCGGTACAAGGGCTGTTCCTGCTGCCCCCATGTGCTACCAACAGCATAGCCAGGCTCCCTCAGCTGATGGCAAATGTTCCCAGCTCAGCAGGGCAGCTCCTGCCCCCGCTGCCAGACCTGCTGCAGATGTTGAGCGCAAGCAGGACTGAGCCGATCCTGCTGCGGCACGTCTTGGTGATTCACTGCATCTTAGCCCCATTTAGAAAACCCTGCAATGTCATAGCGAGAGCAGATAGTGGGCAGCGGGAGAAATTCACCTTGTTGATGCCTGTGCTGTTTTTCACCCGAGGGGAACAACGTGGTTCAATGGATGGGGCATCAGCACGAGAAGCGTGAGCTCAGCCTGATGGCCACTGACCTCAGAGGCGCTGGGTTTTCGCCATCCTTGGCACCCTGCGTTGCAAAAATGCGTCACTGGTCCCTACACCAGACGCACTCGCTCCTTCCTGCGTTTGCAGAGCATGAGGAGAGCTAAACAACAATTTCTACAGAGATGTGAAAGTACCACGGTAGACATCAGTTTTCAGGGCAAGCTGCCTTCTTGGTACCTTTGCTGATTCCTTTCTTGAAATACTGATAAAAAGCAAGCTTTCCTGAATTTACCTCTTCTGAGCACCCACAGATATCAGCTAAGAAGAGCAGGTCTGTTGGCAGCAGGGATGGAGGAGCTCACTGCACCTTTGCAGGAAGACTGAGGGCAATTCCAGCACCAAGCTGAATCCCACTGGATCTATAACGTCCATCATTTCTAGATATGCAGGTACTGTGGTGGCAAGCATGATGCCAGTGTCCAGATGAAACAAAACAATGTCCATCTGTAATAAAATGGACCATGTATCAGTCCATCCAGAGCATGAAGCACTTCAGAGAAGACCTGTATGCCAGAGCTGAGGTACCACAGTGATGAGGACAGGAGAGAGTAAAAGCCTGTGCCAGAGGGTCCGTTTCCAACATGAGTTACAGAGTGTGACTTGTTCTTGGCTGAAACTGGAACCATCATTTTTAAGCATGAGATCCCTCCATACCCCTTTATTCTCAGGCAGACGATGTGGATTTCTGGTGCTTGTGTGATTCTGCCCAGTTGTCCAGGTTAGGAGATTCAGACCCCCCCATGAGATCCTTCAGGCAAGGAGGCAGAAAGGAGAACATAGCCTTTCCTGAGAGGCTACACCATGTTTCTGTGCAGGCACAAGTCCCTCTGAAGCCAATGAAAGCTGCTGCCTGCCCAGTCGAAGGGCCCCTAGACATCATCACACTGCTATTCTTCTGCTCCCCAGCCTGACTGGTGGACACTGTGTGTGCTGTTGGCAGCCCAGGGACAACACGTGCAGAGGCCACAGGGCAGGCAGGTGCCCAAGCACCCAGCTGTACCGCAGCCCCATCCTGTCATAACACTGCAGGTGAATTCTTTATACATAATCAAATAAACCAGAACATTATTAGATTTGAATTAGCATTCACTAACACAATTGATTGTGTGGATTTAGTCATCTAAATGGTCAATGCAAGGACATTTGGATAATTATTACTGTTTAGCGATATTTCTTCAGCTAATTGTTTTTATTGAATGACTCACTTTGATGATGCAGCTGAAACTAGTGTGCAGCTGGGCTCCCAAGGATGGGCTTTTAGCTGCCCAATCCACCTCCCAGAGGCTCCATCTTTCCTGTAAAAGAGCATATTTGGGTCCCTCCAGATGGTCCTTAGGAAAGGAACCATTTGGGAACTGTTCCTGCCTCTGCCAACGCATGCTTGGTCATATGTGGGATGATTTCTTACAGCATCTCACCCCAACAGGGTTAAAAAAAACTGAGCTAAACTAAGCTGAAGTGGGGTTTTTCCAAACTCCGCTTGAGCGGGTGCCACCTGTGAGGGCAGCAGTGCAACAGCCCACGTAAACTGAGATATTTCCTCCTCCACCCTCTTAAGCACACCCCACCCTCACCCCCATGAGCAAAGACCTCACTTATGCTGTCCTCCTGCCCCCTCTTCCACAGGGGGGCTGTCCTGGTTTCAGCTGGGATAGAGTTAATTGTCTTCCTAGTAGCTGGTATAGTGCTGTGTTTTTGAGTTAGGTATGAGAAGAATGTTGATAACACACTGATGTTTTCAGCTGTTGCTAAGTAATGTTTAGTCTAAAGTCAAGGAGTTCTCCACCCAGCAAGAAGGCTGGAAGGGCACAAGGAGTTGGGAGGGGACACAGCCAGGGCAGCTGATCCAAAGTGGCCAACGGGGTATTCCATACCATGTGATGTCATGTCTAGTATATAAACCAGGGGGAGTGGGCACAGGGGAGATCACCACTTGGGGACTAACTGGGCATTGATTGGCGGGTGGTGCGCAATTGCACTGTGCAACACTTGCATATTCCAATCCTTTTATTATTACTGTTGTCATTTTATTAGTGTTGTCATTATCATTCTTAGTTTCTTCTTTTCTGTTCTATTAAACTGTTCTTGCCTTAACCCACGGGTTTTACTTCTTTTCCCGATTTTCTCCCTCATTCCACTTGGTAGGGGGGAAGTGAGTGAGCAGCTGCGTGATGCTTAGTTGCTGGCTGGGGTTAAACCATGACAGGGCTCAGCCTGGGTTTGGGGGCATGGGGCAGTGCAGCTGGGTCCCAGCCCCACAGCAGTGCCTGCCTACGTGGGAGGGTTTGTGCGGTGGTCAAGCTCTGGGCATCTCCCCACAGGTGTCCCTCACCACATGCAGAGGGACATAGGTAAGGTTCTGCCTGCACAGCACCATGCCAATGTAGAGAGCTTAGAGCCAATGTTAAAGTTTTCCCACCTGGAGCTGTCTGGAACAGCCCAAATGAGCAGCACCTGCTGCTCCAGCAGCAAGAGTGTACCCATGTCTGCTTCCTTGTGATCAACAGCTTCCTCCAGGTACAAGGTCTTCCTGGACCACTGTTGTGCTCCCTGGGATTGGTAGCATGAAAGCAGTGTTTATCAGAGACCTCTAGATGAGGCAGCTGAGGGAAGGTACTAAGGGATACAGGAGTGTGACTAGGTCTCACAGTCATGCTGTGCCTGAAACTGGGTGATCTGGCCTGGTTTTCCTTCTACTACACGTTGTCATTTGAGATCAGCTAAGCCGAACATATGGAAGGAGTCACAGAGACCTGCAGGTAGTTCCCAACCAAAAGGGGAGCAGGGGGGGACTGCACCCCCAGCCCAGAAAGCTGAGAGCTGTCGCTCAGCCCCACGCAGGAGGGCTCAGCCTGGGTGACCTTGAGGTGACAGGGACTTGACACTGCTCGCTAGGAAGGGTGGGGAAGGGCATCTCATGCACACAACCCACAGGTGCCCTTTTGCTCACTAGCTGATTGCTCACACACATCCCAGATGTCTTAAAGAAGTGCAGGACTGTGTGGGCACACAGCTGTGCCAAGCAGTGCCAGGAGGCTGTCCCGGGCAGAGGTCAGAGCACAGAAGTGCCAGTGGGACAGACAGACACACTGAGTGACACCAGCGCAACAGGAACAGCAGAAACTGTGGGGGTGTGAGGACTCTCCTTAGAAGGGATGATACGAATATAATGTGATGGACAGGGTGTTCCTGTATATACATAGAGGGTGAGACACAAGTTAATGGTACAGCCAGCTGAATCCTGCAAGGGGTCAGGTTCCTGTAGGCTCCTGGGAGACTGTGATGTCCTCTACCTCCCAGGTCTGCAGTGGCAAAGAACTGCCAGCTGATGAGGATACAGGAGGTAGCTGCAGTGGCTTTAGTGAGATGCTGGGCACTGGGGGGCAGGGGATACAGCTGAAAAAAGGGTTTGAGTCTGTGGATGCAGGCAGAAGAAGAGTTAAATAGTGTGACTATCAAACATTTGTTTCAAAGAGGGACCAATATGGCTTCCCTGCAGTGCTCTGGGGAAAATCACCCCCTCCCATCTCACTTCCCTTGCTGGCTTTCCCACAAATGTGTTTCAGAGCCTCCATGAATCTTCCTGTCTCAAGCATAAAACCAAACCCATGGCCCTAAGTCTGTGTTGCCAGAGGTCAGGGTTTTCCCAAGCAAGTTATATTTTTCCCTGCTCAGAAATTTGGTCTGGGAAGAACTCCAGGATTACCTTTTCCCCATTTGTCCAGGGTTCCCAGACATCTAGGGAAGGCTGGCACCGTGTCCCCTCAGGGCTATGCCGTGTGCAGGCCCTCCAGACATCACCATGGCACACACACAGGACAGGGAGTTGGCAGAAGAACTGAATTTACTGCCTGTGCACAAACTGTCTGTCCAAGAAAGGCAGGAGCTTATCCCAGAGAAATATTTCTGTCTGGGAAACACCACAGCCATAAGTTAGTAAACAACGGCTACAAAATCTGAAGAAATCAGAGCCCAAAAAGGCATATGCTAAATGGGAAATCATCCCAGGAACAGATGCAGCCTTGGAGAGAGATAAATTTAAACTCCATCCAGGCTGGAAAATCTGCGTGCTGTCTCCATCTGCTCCCTCTTCCTCCCCAACGTGGCT
The DNA here is from genome assembly GCA_013401275.1 of Pandion haliaetus. Classification (NCBI taxonomy): domain Eukaryota; kingdom Metazoa; phylum Chordata; class Aves; order Accipitriformes; family Pandionidae; genus Pandion; species Pandion haliaetus. Next base: position 38,824 of record VYZV01001510.1, on the reverse strand, counting down.
CCAGTAATGAATCACTGGCCCCAGCACCCTCTGAAAGACGCACTGTTGCTTCCAGTTCCCGTTTACTACGTGCAGCTCGGGTACCACAGGACCGGCAGGAAAGGCCGCCCTCCGACCGCCAGCCCGGGCAGCAGAGGTGCAGCAGTCCTACAGGGCAGCACTGCTCATCCCCTGGCTCCCATAAGTGGTGGTGGCCCCAAACTCGCTGCCAGCCATCACCTGCCCCAGGAGAGGCTGTGCTCAGAGTAAGCAGTTGGCATTATAACCCGGTCTGGAGAACCTGTGTCCTGGGAGTGCAGGCCATACCCAGAGCATACAGAGCATGGGATGTTTGGAAGAATCTGCATTTAACCCCCTTGCCTTTAGCCTCTCTCAGTCTGTAAATCAGAGCTCACCTAACACCCCTATAAATGCAGCCTAGCTTTTTGCTGTCCCTTGGAGCTCTTCTCCCAGCTTGCTCGCCTGCAGAGAACAACTGAGCTACCCCAGGCGCTGCAGCCCTGCTCTCATCAACAGCTATTTGTATAGGTAGAGGAAGGATGGTCTGGACCAGTATGTGGCACCAGAAGCACATCCAGCCCTGGGCAATGCTGCACACACTCCTTGCTGGCACAGCCAATGCTCCAGCTCCAAGCACAGCCCACAACTACCCCAGAAAAAAATGAGGTTAAAACCTTAGGAGCTTCCCAAGCAGACCCCTGGAGCACCCTGATGGGCATTTTGCACTGAGATACCTAAAGCCAAGCCTCCCTTAGCACCACTACCACCTCAGCAGCAGCTGCTGCTGACACCAGTTGTCAGCCTCAGGCAATCTGTGGGTGGCAAATCGGGGTTACCCCTCCTGGAGCCATGCAGCCTGCTGGGCTTCAGGGCTCCAAAGGACTTTCACCAGGAGAAGAAGCAGAGAGCCTGCCCTCCTCCAAAGAGGGTGCACACAGGAGGAACCAACCTCCTGACAGTCCCTCGGCTGGCAGTCCCAGGGCTTTTTCAGGAAGGACCCAGCCCAAAGTTTATCTTCCGTTGTGTTTTTTTTTTTCTCTCAGGGTTATGCTCTTAGTATTGTCTAGTATTTCCTGCTTCCTCCCCAGCAGCTCCCCTGCTAGCTCAGACACACAGCTACAGCACTCAGTGCACTGGCCCCTGTGTTTGCCACATCCGTCCCCAGGGAAATCCCTGGGCCCACACGCAGTTCAGCTTCTAATTAAGGCTTTGCCGTGTGCCTGTCTACTGTGGTGGGCTCCCACTGCTCACGGAGAAGCAGCATGCCGGCTTTTTTGTGTTTATCCAGGATGATTTGCACCCACCAGCTTTAAAAACAAGGGTTGCACAGGAGCACGAGGAGGCTCAGAGCAAACCGTGTGCTGAGACGGATGGTTCTCGCTGCCCGTGCACAGCCTCCTGCTCGGACAGCCCAGCATAGCTCAGTTCAGGTCTTTAGTTTGCTCAAAATATCATCTAATACCCCAGGGAAATTTGTATCCAGCTCCAGTTTGACCTTCTGGATCCGTAATCCAAACGGAACGGAAAGCAGCTCCCTCCTCGGCATGGCCCCGTTGGCTGCCCACACTCACCCTCTGCCAGGCAGAGCTCTCCCTCCTGAATTCTCACCAGGGTCCCACCGTGCTGCTCTCTCCACCTTTGCAAGATTCCTACTTGCTGGGAAGAACTAGATACTGTAACACTACCAAATGTTACAGCTGCCTGCAGGGGGAAAGTCCCTTTTTAATTATTATCGTGCTCCCAGGTCATATTTTTCCCATCAGGTGCTTCCACTCTGTCTGCAACCACAGCGGGAGCTGTACTGACGGGGAGCAACCTTGTTCATATTGCTGAAGGGGAATTGTACAACAAGCTCAAGAGACCTGCCTCTGCTTCTCTTCTCTTCCCCCAGCCCAAGTCTCTTCTTTCCTACACGAAACACATGTGGCAGCAAGCTTTGCTGCACCAGGCAGCCAGCATCAGCTTAAAGCTTTGTAAGCAACATGCTTTAACAAAACTTCCACAGGAGAAATGGGAATGACACCAGAGAAAACTTGTCTTCCAAGTGATAGCCGATTTCAGATGACTTGACCTATATTTACCCTTAAGGCATAACAATAAAAGCAGTTTAATTTGATAAAGTACATCTCATCCCTAAGGATCCCCAGAAATGCAACCAATTGATATATAAACAGCCTGCAGTTCATGCAGAGAAATGCAGATCTTTCCAGGGACGCAATACATCAGTTTAAGAGATGCCAAAAATAAGCTGCAGCCTAAAAATAAAAACAGACACTAGTGTAGCCAGCCAGAAATCTAGGTCCATTAGACTCTGGCCAGGATATCCTAGTTAACTCCATTTCTGTATCTGTGGGACATGGGTAGGTAGGACTTTAAATGCCCTAATTTGGACCTCAGCTTTACGTGCCAAAAATTACCCCCCACACTGTTCGCTTGGCTATTATATCAGCTCAAGTAAGGTGGAGAAATTATTCCTACTGCATCCACCACACTGCTTTTTGGAGTAACTGGCTGTCCCATAACAGCCTCTGATGAAAAAGTTTGAGGAGGAAGGGATACAGGCCATGTGGCATGTGTAACACCATCACCCCTCATCCTGGCTGACAAAAAATGGACTTTGCTTAACTTCTTCTTCTTCCTTCTCCTCACTTGGCCATTTTTTTTTAAAGCTTTCAAATTAGTAACAGTCATTATTAGAAAGCAGGAGGGAAATACATTTTCCTTGTTTACCACTGGACTGATTTTTTGGAACTGCCTGGTTCTTATCTCTACAGCAGCTGTAAATGAGAGCCTAAGATAGGCAGATTTTAATTGCAAAATGTTACCATAATGACGACGTTAAGTGTTCCCTGGCTTCCATCGTACTAGCAAAGTCCGTAGACTTTTGGAGCAATAAACTGGAGTCCTATTCCAAAGGGGTATGTATCTGCATGTGTGCATACACATGCAGACAGTAGGTTTACTTTACCGATTTGCTTTGCTTTTGGTTTTAAAAGCCTGGGCCAAGATCCTGCTGAACGTTGTGTACTACATTTCCCGGACGTTTACTGTGAGCCATGCATAGTCCTCGAGATTAAATGGGAGGAAACAGTTAATAGGTGTCCGCAGCAGCAATCACAAAAGGATGAAGTTGAGGGACCAACTCTGGTAAATCAACAGCACCACAGTGACAGCACTAGGCCACTAGACAGTTCTCATGATTAGTGTGGCAATCAGGAAATTACAGTTTAATGTGTTTGCTGGAGGCAGCAGCACGAGAATCTTTCATGTACTTTAAAAACTGATTAAAACCCTACTGCCCCTTTTCAGTATTCAGGCACGCAAGGCTGCTTCTCGGAGCCCTGCCAGCTGCTTTCTGCAGGGTAGAATAAAAGCAAACATCTCAATCCTGCAGCCCCGCAGCCCTGCCAGTTGAGTGCTTGGGGCACCCGGAGCGGAGGAGGCTTTTGCAAAATCTAGCCCTTAGGTATCAGGTGCAAAAACCACCTCTTGAGGTTACAGCCTTTTACACTGCTGAAGTGACTTTTAGGTAGTCCCTTGGTCTTGAAGTGCCTGCCGGACCAGGGAGCATAGAGTGCTAACATAATCCCAAATGAAAAAATGCAGAGAACGTTAACCTCCTCTCAAGCTAATGAGCATAAAAAAACATTCCTGTGAAATTAAGGCAAACGTAGCAGAGGTATTAAACCAGAATACACAAGAAGACAAAGAGGGTTCAGTTTGACACAGATGACTGCAGCATTCATAAAGTTTTGCTCCTGTTTCAGCAGGGCTAACCCCTGTCCCTGGATAGGTAGGCTGCTCTGTCCCCTGGGGGCATGTCAGAGCCTCCCAGAACTGCAACACCTGGGTGAGTGGCCGTAGGAACTGAGAGTTGTGATAGGCTCCACCCTATATCCAAAAACCGTATTTCCAAATGCTGAGTTTGTTTCTTTCTATTCTTTTCCTCTTGTGGACCATGTAGAAAATTGAATAGAATAACTGCTGGAATGTGTTCATTTTCAAAAAAAAAAAGGACAGTAACTCCGTAGCACAAAAGCAGCATCAATGACCTTCACTACCATTTCAAAACCTCTGCTTTATACTATCTTCTATATGCTGTCCCTTTACGCAAATATTGTGCGATGACCTTGTTAGCTGTGAGGAGTTACAGAGAAGACAGCAGCTTTATTTGTTTTAACATTAATGAGGGTTCCACTTGCCCCTGCATCCGTGGCTGGCTGCTGCTGTACATGTGGATCAGGGTTTAGGGTTGAATCCCTTCTCAATCCATGCTTTTGGTTGCCTACTACCCAGGGGTGCTGGCCCATGTCTGGGGCACCCCGTGACGCCTGGGGCCAGGCTGTGGAGCAGCTGTGGGGCGGCAGCATCTCCCTGGGGCAGGAAGTGGGCTGGCCTCAGCCCGACTTTCCATCCAGAAAACTTTTTCCATCTCCTTTCCGCCACCTACAACTGGCTGCAGTACCGCCGAGTTAAAACGCACACAAAATAAAAGCACCTCGTGTGCCCCCAAGAAGAGGTTTCTGCTGGCAAGTGCTTGCTAAAAATAGCCCCGCGTTTGCCTGTGAGAGCAGCCGGAGGTCACTTATAGAAGGAGGCAAAGAACTTACTTTGCTGAACTCTGTTTCCAGCCACTGCAGCGAGGATGGGAAGTTTCAAAGTTTAATTTCTGCATGGTTCTAGCAAAACCCTGACTGGAGAAGGCAGCGTGGTCCTGGCTGGCCTTGATTCCCCTGCTAAGTCAGAGCAGGAGCTTGCTTTCCAGCTCCCATCCTCCCTTTTTTGCAGGGAAGCAGGTAGGAGGAGATTCATTTGTGAATTAAATTTCCCCTGCCAATTTACATTAGAAAGAGGAAACTGTTTCAAGAAGCTCGCAAAACTTTCATAACCCTTAACCTATAAAAGAAGGAGTTGTACCGCTTTTTTCTAAACCTGCCCAAAAGCACCACCGGGTTGTCCCAGGCCAAGTGATAAATAATGAAAAAAAGTTCAGGAATGGCACAGCTGGGCTGAAAATCAGGAACATCTGCTCACAGAAAGTCAGGCATTCACCCTCTCCTCTGGTTCCCCCTTTCATCTTTGGATTTTCTCATAAGTTCTTGTTCAAAAGGATGCCATCCCATGGGAAAATGACAAAAGGAAAAAAGTGCAGACACTGTTACTCAGCGAGGCCAGCAATAGTTGCAAGAGAAGAAAAATTCTTCATGGGAATCCCCCACATCTGAGAAGTAGACACAAAAATTCACCAGGGAAAAATTCAGCGTTGTCAGCCCTGCAGACAATGCCTTTTATCCATGTGGGAGCCTACATTTATCCAGTTTTAATTACCCGTGGATGGCATGAGAGCAGTAAAAGGGAGCAGAGAAGAATCATTAGGAACGGCCAGAGAAAGTAAGAATAATGGCAGAAGATGTAATTTCTTCTTAAAACGGTTTTCTCCGTTATGGGCATGTACCTTTTAAAAGAGGCCTGTTTACTCCCGGACCAGAACTGGATGTACAGGAGCGGCGCAGAATTCTCCTGTTCATTCCTGATCCCGCTGCACTGAAGCAGAGTGAAAACTTACGCAGCAGAGACGTGAAATCCTCCAAACGCTGAGGCAGCACCTGCACACTTGCAGGTGCTGTGACAGCGCGACAGCACTCGTGCACTACTCTCTCCAAAAGGGGTACCCCCACCCCAAGCAACAGCAGGGCGGACATGCGGTGTGCTGATGCAGTTGCAGCATCAGCACCGCCCTGGGTGATGTTTGGTTCCCTGAACTTTTAGCATGACCTGGCTACCCTGGGCTGGCTACGAAGCCCGTTCCTGCTCGTCAAACGAGCGCTGGTGAACGACTCCTCAGGGGGGCCCTCTCACCAGCCCTCAGAATGGTCCCCCAGAAAGGGATCCGCCGTTGCCCCGGGGGTCGTGGAGGAGAGCTGTCGTGCTACACTGCAGCTCGCGTGTGGTGGAGCTTCTGTGAGCGTGATGGCCGTCACTTTGCTCGCTTACAGACTGGCCCTCCAGCCCGAGACACCCACAGCCCCTCCTATCGAACAGCAAGCTGGTGGAAAGTCTGGGGGGCGGACGCGGGGTGCAATCAAGGCCGGCAGCGCCCAGCAAGTGCGGGTGGTCCCCAGCGCGCAAGGACCCCCGAGGCGTGCAAGAGGAGCCTGGTGCCATGAGCCCCGCGGCGCGCAAGGGGCCCCGGCTGCGTGCAACGGGACCCCGCGGGGGTGCGCACACCCGCTGCCCTGCCGGGGAGGGGGCACCGAGAGCCCCACGACCGGGCATGGCAGGGAAAGCCCCCCGGGAAAGCCGGCGAGGGGCAGCCGCCCGGGGCGCGGCAGGGAAGTACCGACGGGGACGCCGGGCAGGCGAGTACTTCCCCCCCTGACGTGGAAAAACGCCAAGTCCCCTCCCGAGCCGAGCTCTTCCCTCCCCTC
>VYZV01001510.1:3923-31757 GCA_013401275.1 Pandion haliaetus | reverse complement strand
CCCCCCCCACCCCGCTTTGCAGTTTTCTCCACTTGGCGATTATTCACGAGGAAAAAGCCCTGAGCCTGGAGGTGATCCGGCAGGCGGCCGGGGACCGTGCTTTCCTGAACTTCCAGAACAACCTCAGCCAGGTACTTTCACCTCTGCAGCCCCCAACCCGGATCAGCCCCCGCCACTCCCACACAAGCTCTCTGGGGAATTCCTCCCCCGCCCAAAAAAAGTCCTTTTTAAAAATTTTTTTTAATTGACGGAATCAATTAAGTCAAAGCCTACATTCAGGAAAGTCCCCAGCTGGCTCCAGCCGGTGTTAGTAAACGCTTCCTCTCCCCTGAGAGTGGCATTTAACACCCGCATTTTTCAAATATGATGCAATGGGTTGCATCCCTCTCTACTGGGATGTTAATTGTAGCCTTCATATGGATTGACTGTTCAGTGTCCGGAGAGCCCTAAATTCATCACTTCCAGACTAAAGGATATACAATATGTTGGGAAGCATAAAGAGCTGAGTTTATGGGGTGTGTTTTTAACTGGGGGCACAAATCACCAAGTGGTCGAGGGGTCTGGAGTTTTCAGTGTAACTTACAGGTTTGTGTTTTGTCTTCTGCCTGCAGACTCCTCTTCACCTGGCAGTGATCACCGATCAGCCTGAAATTGCCGAGCATCTTCTGAAGGCCGGATGCGACCTGGAAATCAGGGACTTCCGAGGAAATACCCCCCTGCATATTGCCTGCCAGCAGGGCTCCCTCAGGACCGTCAGCGTCCTCACGCAGTACTGCCAGCCGCACCACCTCCTTGCTGTCCTGCAGGCGACCAACTACAACGGTACGGGCACGCTGCTGTACATCAATGTCGGTGTGCTGTACTGAGGGTAGGGTTGATGTCCCACAGAGCTCAAAGATCTCTAGGGAGGTGGAGAAGGATCATTATGCCCATTTGAGAGTTGAGGAGCCCAAAGCACGCCGCGGTGTCTGACTTCTTTAAAATGTCACTGCCTTGTAGGCTTCCTCACTGTTGATTATTGGCTCTCACAGCTTTGAGTTTTGCATTTTTAATGAGTACTTTTGCAGTGCTCCTTTTTTTGGTTGCAGTTAGTTGCAGTCAAACACTGGAATAAAGCCTCTAAGAACTCTTTCCAAAATCCAACCCTGTTATTCATACTTACTGGAAGCTGGAAAGCTCTTCTGGAAAACACCCTTTTGCCATGGACGAATCGCAAACTTAGATATCATCCTGTCCTATGATCTTGACTTTAGCTGAATGATAGGGCATTAGGTTAGACTTACCCAAATTTTCCCTTCGTTTGTGTTTCGCAGGACATACATGTCTCCATTTGGCGTCTATTCAAGGATACCTGGCTATTGTCGAATACTTGCTGTCCTTGGGAGCAGATGTAAATGCTCAGGTATGTAATGTACGCTGTGAATCTGACTGAGCAGGGCTGTGTAGTCATAAGAATCAACAGGTCTGGCACTGGGTCTGGCTCTCCTAACATCCCAAACCTTGTGTTATTTTCATGCAGGAGCCATGCAATGGCAGAACGGCACTACATTTGGCTGTCGACCTGCAGAATTCAGACCTGGTGTCACTTCTGGTGAAACATGGGGCGGACGTGAACAAAGTGACCTACCAGGGCTATTCCCCCTATCAGCTCACGTGGGGAAGAGACAACTCCAGTATACAGGAACAGCTGAAGCAGCTCACCACAGCCGACCTGCAGATGTTGCCAGAAAGTGAGGACGAGGAAAGCAGTGAATCGGAGCCTGAATTCACAGAGGATGAAGTAAGTAGCTATTTGCACCTTTTCAAGAGAAGGGGAAAATCTTGCCCTTTGTAGGTTTTTATTTTGGCGGTGTTGCTCTGATGACATGCTGCAGTGACCTCTTACCTGTATAACAGACATAACAGACATTTATAAATAGCCCATAAAGTAAGGCTACGTGATCAACCATCAGCAAGATGGCAGTTGGGGCAAGCAGATAAATAGAATAAATTCAAGAATAAAATGTAAAAAATAACAGGAGGGAACGGAGGTTAACTTCATGCAACATGGTTCTCTGAACACCGTTCTGTTGCTGACACCTACAGAACCTTGTGAGATAAAATTCAAGTTAATGGGTGGTTTTCTCCTCCACAGCATTTGTTTTTCTGATGTTCTCAGTGCTGCTAAATGGCAAACGAAACCATTTCGGTGTAGAAATCTTATATGCTGCTGAAGTCAGGGCATGCAGAATTTGGCAGTTATCCCAGAGTGGAAATGATACTCCCAGTAAGAGTTTTGCATTAATAGCCTTTTGTTTTTTCTTGCAGCTTATATACGATGACTGCCTTATTGGAGGACGACAGCTGGCGTTTTAAAAGCAGAGCTATCTGTGAAAAGGAAGTGACTGTGTACATATGTATAGAAAAAGGACTGACTTTCTTCATTTAAAAAGAAAGTCGCAATGCGAAGGGGAAAAGCAGGAGGGAAATACTACACTGCCCAGCAAGGAGCACATAATTGTAACAGGATGGTTCCAGGTTCTGGCCTGTGTTTAAACACAGGAGTGGGATGTGTAACATCAGTAGAGACCTGTGATTATTCACACCACCTGATAAAGAGCCACATAGCCAATCTTCTCAGCCCTACAAAGGTAACAGACTACACAACCAACCTGCTGGTTACAGAGAGCTATCTTGTGATGTTAAGTAGCATGAGGAACGCAATGCGTGTCTCCTTGTGGCATGGCAGCAGGCNCCCCCCCCCATCTTCTCAGAGACTGTGTGTTAATCTGTGTTGGGCTGGTGGTGCTCCATGGCCATACTGACCGGCCTCAGCTACTCTTCGTGGGGTGTCCCAGGTGGAGGAGTCAAACCAAGGGACTGGTGACCTCCTGACTGTTAGAAGAAAGTAGCAATAATGTTAACTGTGAGCATTGGAAACAGTGTGTTTCACACCATGTGTGTCATAATTGCTACACTTTTTAGCAATTGTATATTGTGTAAATACTGTACATTTTTTGTTTATAATTATTTTGGTACATGTGAGATATGTATTTATTAAAAAAAGTCAGATTACTGTACCTGGTCTGTGCAATGGTTTGTTGCCCACCTCGTCATGCTGAGATACGTGGGAATCCACCTGGTTCGCTTTTTAAGAAACATTTAACACCTAGTAGACCAATAGGGTCACAGGCTCAGGGGTTTTAGGTGGTTTACCTCCTACGGCAGCAGACATCTAAGCAGCTCACAGCTCCCAGCCCTTCTGCTGCAGCTAATTATGGAAGCAGATGTAGGTGTCATTTCCTGCGCCCGTTGCGGCAGGCGGGTCAGGGGGCTGGGATTCCCCCTCTGTCACCCAAGCACCAGGCCACCTGGCCGCTAGAGAGGGGTTTTGAGGGTGCCTGTGGCAGCAGCCGCCCACCCGCCCTTGTGGCACCTTTCGTTCCAGCTCCAATATGCGGCAGCAGCTCTTGCCGGGGGAGGCTGGAGGTTTGCAGCGCAGCCCCACACCCGCTCGCCCTCTTGTTTATCCGTCCTGGCTCCGGTTTGCACTCGGACACCTTCGGATTTTCCAAAGGGGTTTTCCACAGGAAGAGGGAGCACACGCCCAGGAACGTGCTGCTGCCTTCCACCCCTGAAATTCAGGCGCAGGGCCCCCTCCCCCCTTCCCACTGCGGGAGCTACAGCTTTCCTTGTCCAACTCACAGCAGTGGAGGATGTGGCTTTAACCTGCTCCAGTTATTCCTGCGTGTTTCTCTCCAGCATTCAGGCAGGCGGAATCACTTTGCTCAAATCCTTACCCGCACCTGATTATCTGTTGGCAGCCTGTTGCAGCGCAGGACTAATTTTAGCCACAGATTTTAGCCTGGTGTGTGGCCACGTAAAGGATGAGTTGCGTGAAGGGTGGCCATGCCCTGTTCCTTCTGTGCCGTAACCCCCTGGACAGGGATGGGGTGCGGCAGAGCTGCTGATGCAGGACCGAGCCCTGCCAAGAGTGTTGGCCAGGGGACTTCTGTGCTGCTGGCACCTGGCCCAGCTCGGCTACCAGAGAAGGCCATGGCTCCCCGTTGCACAGGAACACCCACTCCCTTTTCTGCCCTGCTCTTCCCGAGGGGTTCCTGACACATGACCTGCTCTAAGGAGGGCTCTCCGGTGTAAGGAAGAGTACCACAGCTGGCTGGGTACTTCCTAATTTGCATGGGAGCCAAAGGCCATTGTGGAAAGGATTATATGAATTTGTAATCCTGAATCATTTTTATTTCCCTTCCACTCTTATTGCATGAGCATAGCCCAGGTGTATGCACTGAAACTTCCTTCTGGCAGACACAACCATGCCTGCATTGCAAACCTGCAAACTTTTCCAGGTGTGGGGCTGGGTGAGAATCTGCCAAACTCTTCTTCTTCTTGGGGACTCACCCTGCACTCCACATGACCACTAAATCTTGGCTGGGGATGGGGACTGGGGGGTTTATCCACCTGCTGCTACATGTTTTTTGCCAGCAAAGAATCCCGAGAGACTTTCAGCCTTTCTTGACCAAACACGATGTTGCCACGGCTGGAAATAAAAAAGGCAATGTTTCTGTCATTAGCTACACTTCAGCTCGCCCCCTGCAAAAACGGGAGCTGGAAATGCTGTCAAGGTCCTGCAGAGGCATGCACCAGCTATAGGTACCAGTGTTCTGGAAGTGCTTGGGTGCACGGCTGGACCTGGTATGCAAATATTTAAATAGATAACATCTGAATGCAAATACTTCTTATTCGAAGGCCAGAGGGAGGGAGGAAAGCGCACTTATCAGTAGTACCAGGTTGGTAGAGTAGTTTCAGAGGCAGCAGTTTTCTGCTGCCCATTGCAACATTTAGACAAACAGTATCTTAGGAAGGTGCTGCTATAATCTTGCAAGAATTCTATAATGACTTAATAAATGAAGCAAATGCGTTACTGTACAAGGAAGTTTTGCAGTTAAACAAATCATTGCCGTGGTACCGCGTGCTGGTTTTGCTACTGTTTGCCTCTGCCAGTCATGCAAAAGTAACCAAGTATTGTATGTGGAGGAACCACAGGTAAAGCAAGTAGGACAGAGATTAATGTGAGAATATGTGTGTGTTAGCAAAATAGGTTGGGGCATGTTGTGTATTTTTGCATTGGTAATGTGGGACTATTCAGTGCAGAGCTTTGCCTGTTCACTTGATGATACAAGATTGTCCACTGTAGGTCACACCCCACACCCCCTTAACTGCTGTGTGTCCACCCTGTCTCTGGCTTTTCCACACCTATGTCTTTAGAAAGATCTTCTGAGAGTGGTTTTGGTGATAACCTGCCTTCATGCTACCTTCCTGGCACTCTGGCAGATATGTTGCATGGTCCCATTTGTAGGACTCGGAGCAAGAACTCCTTATGCCTTTATTCTGCCAGCGTCACTTTTTCCTTATTCAGCCACCACAGCTGCTATTAGCAGAGCACGCTAACTTGCTCTTGCTTGTCCTCCTGCCAGTGCCTCCCTGTGCTGGCCCAGGGTTCAAATTCTCTCTCAGCACCTTTGCCACCTGCTCTGGGTGGCTCAGCAAGTTTCAAGCGCAGCCAAGCTGCTGCAGATCAAGGTCCTGTGAAGTTCTGTTTTAATTTCCTGACCCTGATCCTCTCTCCATTAGCCTCCTTCCTTTCCTCAGCCTCTGCCATGCCTGTGTCCTCCACTCTTACTGCCCTCAGCACCCATATCCGCCTTTGCCTGCTCTTTTCTCCCTTCCAGGGTGAGCACCTTTCTGCAGGTCCCCTATCCCTCTTCTCCTGCAACACCAGCTCACCATGAGCTCATTCACCCATCATGACATTGCACAGCATGACGCTGCATTTTTGTTTCCAGCCTCTCCCCACTGCCCATGTCTATAAATCTCTTTGATAATCCCATAGGGGGATATTCCCATATTTCCTAATATTGCTCACTAAGAGCTGAACTCCCCATTTCCTCCCACACCCTCCTCTTCCTCCTCACACTCCAGCTCCCTGCAGGCCTCCCTCGCCCCACCACAACCCAGGGGCCACCTTCAGTCCCAACTCTCCTGCCTTTCAGCTCACTCAGGATCAGCCCTGGACTTCTCAAGAACCTTATGGTGGTGACAGATAAAATGCAGGCTGCCAGGGAGGCAATAGTGGAGAGCAGAGCCCGGGGCCCTGATTTTCCCCCAGTAGACTGGGAACCTTTCTCTCCCATTCACTGCAGGTTTGGAAAGTGTTAAAAGCAAAGGCCAAAGGCAATCCTGCACCTAGGGACATGCACAAGAAGGGTCCATCATCCCACTCACTCCAGCACCAGCCTGACCTTTGCAGTTGTGAGCAAAAACCTTTCACCACCCTCCTTGCCTGCTTGCTTTGCCGCTCTCGGGTTATGGTGCAGCATGTTCCTCTCATGCAGCTCGGGCTGTGTGGGCTGTTTGACACATAGGTGTGGGTGTCTCAGCTCCCTCAGCAGAGAGAGGTGGGACAGGCAGTGCCAGGAGCTGCCTGCTCACCTGCCTGCTGATGAGCTTGGACATCAGGAGGGGCCACAGTCCTAACTTGGAGGCCTTAATTCCTGCTGTCCTCCTCCTCATTCTTCAGCCTTTTGACGTTAGGAAGGGGCTCCCTATTGACTACTCAGCATTTTACACACCAAGACGAACTATAGGGACAGACAGGGGGCCAACAGACAGTGTTTACCAACCATGCGCTCTGCATCCAGCTGGTGGACACATCTACCTGCCGGCCCCAGCAGGACTCAATGCACCAGAAGGCAGTGAGGCCACCAGGACCCTTAATCCATCCCCAAAAGTGGCAGCCTCACTGCTGCTGGCTTTGCCCTGCAGCTTCAGTTCAGATGTGGATGAGCAAGATGGTTGAGTGAGGAAAGGAAAATGTGGAACCAGCAACAAAACCTGAGGAAAGACACTGTGATATCTGAGGAGGAGGACAAGTATCATTTGTGACTGGTTTTAATGGAAAATCTTCAATGATGGTGGACTCTGGTCCAGGCAGCGGCCCAGCACAGAGCATTTTTCTGCAGAAGATGAGCTGTGGAAATAATTAAGCATCCGGTTGTTCCTAGAAGAAAGAATCACAGAACAGAGTGCAGAGATGGCAGGGAGGACTCTCTCCCTGGGTGAAAGCCTGCCCTCACTTCAGGGGGGTGGAGGATGGGCTTTTCCAGCATTGCTGTGCTCCCAGCACCGCGCTTTGCTGGAGAATGAGAGCTGCGCAGGATCCCGAGGGAGCTGGAAAGTCCTGTCCCCTCACACCAGCCGGGACAGCACATGTTCCCGGGATGGCCACTGCACAGCCTCTCCCTGTCTCCAGCAAGCATGTGTCACATCTCTGGGACCTCTCACCTCCCCGTCCCTTCAGACAGCTCTCTGAAGCATTAACATCAGGGCCAAAAGGCTCCCTTTAAATGCTGACACGTTTATCAGGCCATAATGTAAGAAGCCAAAGTCCAGAGAGGGGTTGAAACAGAGACTCCCCCCAACGCCCTGGAGGTTTGACTGTCCTCCCTCCTCTTGCTCCAGCACTCAGATTTTCCCAGGACCGTCTCCTTGTCCAATTTTCCAAACAGGACTTTCCAGTCCCTGTCAGAAGAGAGCTGGGGTTTTCCCCGCTCACTCCTTTCTGCACTTTTACCCCTTTACAGCAGCCATGAGCCATAGCACCGCGCTCCATCGCATCTCCAGCAGCGGGAGTGCAGCCTCCTGCCTGCCCACCGCTAGCCCCAGGGGCTTCCCTGCTCCAGAGGAACAGGCCTGCACCCCTTTAATTTAAATCCTTTCCCCATTCCCAGTTTTAGCCAATTTAGATTCATTTTCCTGCACATCTTTCAAGGGAAGCTCTTCATCCCTCTAGCTGAAAGCAAAATATGAGCAAATGTGTCCAAAGTGCTGCAAGAAAGAGCCTTAAAAAATTCAAATATTTTTAACACGCACGCACCCCATGAAGGGCACACAGCTACAATTACGGTGCAGCACTTAACTTGGTTAATTATTATCCCTGGATTTCAGTAGCTTGGAGGAGGGAGTTTCCCAAGGCCCTACAGAAGATCTCTGTGAGCGCTGCCACTCCACTTCAGCAACGCTCCTTGTTTGCACTGGGGAGTGCCCAGGGGTCAAGTGAGACGCAGCCCCCCCCGGAGGAGCACTGACCGCTGGTGAAGGAGAGCCCGTGGTGTTTGCTCCTGCAGCATGGGAGGACTCGTGTGGTGTTTTTCCTCTCTGTGTGGGAAAAGGACATGCCACGTCTCAGTCAAAGCTCTGTGTGTGTGTGCTGAGCTGAGAAGGACTGAGAGTCGGTAAGGATGGCTGCCCAGCCTGCGTGGCACGCAGAACGAAACCACCCTCTTCTTTCAGTTTTTTCTAAGTGGATGGGTTTCCATTCCGGCATGCGTCAAGGCTGATGTTTCTGGATTTCATCTAAAAACTTAGATCTGACTCCTGGTAGCAGCGTCTCTGAGATGTTTTGTCCCAGCAAGCAAACAAACAAGCAAGCCCTCGCCCAAGCTGCATGGAGGGTCCTTACCCCAAGCTGTGCCAAGCATGGCTTGGGGAAAACCCTTCTGAAGTGGGGGATTCACACCACCCACTCGCCCTCGAGCACACTTGACCTCCACCTCCTCTCAAACAGCCTACTACAGCTGTAGCAAAACATTCAACATTGTCTGTTCATCCGCCCCAGACCTCTCCGTGTTCCCATTCTTGCAGCCCTGACCCCCAGCAGCAGCAGCAGGCTGAAATGCATGGTGCCGAGCTGCTGGACAACCCCACCACGGCGAGGGAAAGCTCACAAACTGCCATGTCTCCTGCCTTGACAATCACTCTTGCAGGACAGAGCTCAAAGGTATGGAAACTGAAATAATTAGGTGGAAAAGAGGTTAGCCGGCAGCAGTGTGGAGGCTGGCAGGCTTTGCTCGTGGTCGGCCAGGTTTAAACAGGTGATCAAACAGCACGAGGGCATGTTCAGCAACTGTGAAATGGCAAGAAGGCAGAGAGGAAAATGGCAGCAGTGCGACCTGGGTGCGAAAGCTAGGTGAGACACCACCGGTAGCAGACACGGGTCCAGCTGGTCCCCCAGGTCAGTGGTAGTTTTGTCCCCTTCACAGCCCAGCAGTAGCAGTTTTCACACAGAAATGCTTAAGCTTCCCCCATGGCATCCTCCCCTCTGACTCTGTTCCAGGGGAAGGGAGGTAAGCAAGTCCAGGAAAGGCTGGAACTTCTGGCTAGGATTGCCTTCTGCCCCTCCCTAGGTGATGGCATGTAAAGCCAGTTCCCTTTCTCAATGCAGCTGACTTCCAAGGTCACCCGCTTCCCTCTGGGAGCCGCTCCTGTACCTGACGGGCTTGTGGAGTAAGGAACTGATAAATCATCGTTTCCTTTTGCAGAGAAGTCCAGGCAAAGCGGGAAAGGGAAACCGCGCAGGTTACTTGGCAGTTGGCTTCCT
This sequence comes from Pandion haliaetus, assembly GCA_013401275.1. Taxonomy (NCBI): domain Eukaryota; kingdom Metazoa; phylum Chordata; class Aves; order Accipitriformes; family Pandionidae; genus Pandion; species Pandion haliaetus. The sequence continues at coordinate 22,324 of VYZV01001510.1, read as the reverse complement.
TCCATGAGCAGTTCCTGGTGCACGGTGGCATGACCAAGCCTTCCTAGGTGTGGTTCTCTGGGAAGCCTCTTCCTAAAAAGAGCCATGCTGAGGGGCAGAAGACAAGAGGACTGAGCTGCACACATGCATTGTGCAAAATTAGAGAAGAGCATCTCAGCAGAGCACATGGCAGCTCTGTGCCACAAGTAGGACCACAGGTGTGAGCCCAGCTGCACTGCAGCATTCTGGGAATGAGTGCCAATATCTCCAAATTTTCTGCTTCAAATTTAAGAACAAGTGGAATAACTCAAAATAGCCATTTTTTTCCATTTTCCAAAGGAAATGTTTTGCTCTGCTTTGTTTGTTAGAAACAATGTATTGTTTAAAAAAATCATATGATTAAAATCATATTGAGAACTTCCCAACTGAAAGAGATTACTTTTGTAGACTCAGAAAACAAGAACTTATTTTGTTTTTTCTTACTCATTGGAAACTTCAGGTATTTGTTTTCTCACTCACCTGAAAAATTTTTTCTCCTAAGCTTTTGTGGTTGTAACATAACAGATTTTCCTCTCCCACTCTTCTCCTGAGTCATGTGAACTGGGCATACCTCCAATCTGGGGCTTGCCATGTCGTCTCTGAAAAGCCAACCCCCATATTTGCATCCAGCTGCCATCTATATAATAGCTATTAAACTCCTCATGCTTGCATAAGGGCAAGTCTTCAGTTAGCCTTACAGCTAGCAGCCTTCCATCAGGTCTGCTTGGCTGCCTCTTGCCATCACAGCATCCACCCCCCTCACACAGGTACATCCTATTCCCTCTACCCATTGACTCCATCTTTTGGCTGCTCTAAATACATCAAGAAGAAAACTCAGCTCACAGGAGGTGGTATTTTCAAAATTGATCCTGAGAGCACTCTTGTGCTCAAAGTTTTGGGGCTGCAAATCAGTCCGTGGCAAGTGTATGACTTAGCCCATGTCCGGAGACTGATTCAACCCAAGGCGTGAAGTGAACGCACATGACCCAGGGAGCGTTAGGTATTTCCCACGCAGATGCTTTCATTCAGCAATAAAGCAAACACAGCTCAGTGTGTCCTCTTCCTGGAGGCAAGTCCCTTGCGTTGTAAGCATGTTCGTCATGAAATGTCACTGCACATGGCTTCTCAACATCACCATAAGAAAAATGTTATCTCTGCAGCTGTTCTGGTTCATTCAAGGCGAATGCTGCATCAGTGAAGATGCTGCTGCTGCGCAGGGTGCTGGCCTGGCACAAGTGATCCTGTCCCTCAGTGTCCCTTTCCCCTCGTCTGCCCACTGGCACTGCAGGGAGACCGAGAGCTTTTGCCCCAGGCTGGATATGACCCTGGCCCAGAGCAGAGGTGAAGAAGGGTGCAGCACTGCTGGGCCCCATCGCAAAAGGGGCTTTTTAAGGGTGAACTAAAAGGCAGGTGTGCCCTAATGATAGGGCAAACTTTTTAATCACGTTTTATCATCACTTAGTCCGAAGAGCAGTGCTGTGACACATGCAAAGCGGTTGCTGTTTGCTCCTGGTGGCAGCTCGGTCCTGGTCCGGGGCCAGCCATCAGGCACAAGTGCTTCTGACATCAGAGGCCATGGTCGGAGCACAAGATGTCCCCTGTCCCTGCAGCACTTCAGTGCCTGGCACCTCAAGCCCTATCCTGTTAGCTGTTGGGGACCTGCTTCTTGCAAACCACAGGAGGAAGTCAAAGACAAGATGTGTGAGATCAGTGAAGCATGCAGACTATGGTCCTACTTAACCTCATCCGTCTGCCGCTGGCCCGTGGAAATCCAGAGTTCAGGGCATAACTCACCAACAGTGGATGTAAACAGTCATTACAATCAGAACAAAGCAATCTCCAAAATGAGAGCAAGCACTGCAAATGTCAACCTTTAGAGGGTTAAAGCAGAGAGGCATCATGTCCTTTCAACCTCCACTGAACTGAGCAGGAGCTCACCACCTCTGAACTGAGCTTCCAGGAGCTCTTCAGAAAGGAAAGTGCAAGCTGGCGCAGAGTGACTGAGCTGCTTTGCATGGGATTTCATTTTACCTTTTTTTATGAAGCAGTGGTGAGAAAAAGAGGCAGTGATGGTAAATGCAAATATCCGCAAGACATCAAGGCCTCAGCAGGGAACCTGCTCAGCTCTGTGGTCCCTGAGCACAGGGATAAGGGAGCTGCCTGGGTGTGACTTATGATTGACATGGATCTTGCTGCAATGACTGACTGCTCTCATGGCTGGGAATTAAGTCCCTTTATCCCATCAACATCAGTTGGGGTTTTTTTTTGGCTCCTACTCAGACATGATCGAAATACGTACTGAAGATCTGGTCTTAAAAGTGAGAGCTTGACACGCACGGCTGCCTTTGGCATTACAAGAAATGTAGAGGAAAAAGGCAATTATTTGAACTGTGTGCATGTAGCGTGAGTTGCATCAACTTGCATATAGGATGATTCTTCTCAGATGCAGTGCGGCAGCTACATCGGTGTCCTTCTCCCTCCTACTGCTGACAGCTAAATTATTTTTTGCACAGCTGTAATCATACACCTAATGAACTTGCTTCTACATAAATCCAGAGCATCTCCTTTTTGCTGTCAACCTGTTGGGCCCTCTGTCCCTGCACAGCGCCTCACATCCCATGTGCAGTGTCAGATATGCTGCTGGCATGGTTTTAAGAGTCCCCAGGAGGGGCCTCTGTGAGAGCTGTGTGCTTCCAGCATCTGCCAACTGGGGTTGCAGATGTCCCAAGAGAAAACCTTTCAGGGAGAAGCCAGGACAGAACTGGCTGATCAATACCAAAGGAATGAGGGAGAGGGAAGGAAATGTTTTTGCTAGCAAACAGCCAGCAATTTGAATTAGGAATTGCAGTAACAGCAGTGAGCCTGACCGAATGTGGTATTAGCCTCTCCAAATACTTGTAGTATGAATGTTGTAAGTCCCCAGTGGGGAAAACTGAGGTACAGATAGTCAATGGTTTATGCTGCAGCACAGAAGGGCTCAGCCTGCTCCTTAACAGCACTGAGGATAATGAGAAAGTAAAACATTACCTCTCCTTAAAAGCACCTTCTGGTAACAACAGTGGCATGGGCTGGCAAAGGCTGGGGCTGGCTCCATCTCTGCTCTTCACCGTGTGTGTGACTGGGACAAAGCCACTGCCACACCATGCAGCTCCGCTGTTCCTCACCTGAGCAGCCTACACGTGCACCTTAGGGCACCGCAAACCAGCAGAGGCAAAATGCTGCCATAGGACATGGAGTCAGCCCGCGCTGGGCTTGTGGCCTGCAGCATCTCTGCCCCAGCTTTGGGCTGTGAGCTCCCCAGGGCAGGGACTGCTTTTAAGTAGGTGTTTGCGGAGCTGCCTTGAGAGTATGTGCTACCGGTCCCCTCCTCTGCGGAGCCGCAAGGAACATGAACCGGTAAAACCAGCACCCACAATGTTAAAGCAGCTGGTGCTTCCAGCTGCAAACATACCCACTTTGATGTTTGCTGGGGCAGCCAAGATTTGGGCTGTCCCCGTGCACTGGGCCTCCCACAGTTTAGGCTCTACTAAATTAACAGACTTCTGTCGGTGATGTGCAATAAGGTAAGGTAAAAGGCTGTGGACTCCAGTAACCAGAGCTACGTGGAAATTCGGGAGGATTTCTTGCTGGGCAGGGGCCCTGCCATGCCAGCAGGTTTCACCTTTGCTCAGTCCTGCTGGCAGAGGCACTCTATGCAAATGCCCTTCTCTAAGCTTTCACATATGGGACTTTCAAAAGGTTTGCGCTCTTCAGAAAAGAATTTATAGGATCAGATTTTCCTATAGCCCCTCAAGTAATTTTATTAATCACTGGGACCATTCTCAAACGTCTTTCAACATTGAGAAGTTCCACTTAATCACAGCCTGCCCTGCTACCACCTTCTCAGCATTAGATGGAGAAAGAAATGATGCAGCGAGGACCTTAGTCACACTAACGCTGCTTCAAGGCTGAGCTGGGGAATGGGACGTGAATCATCTTTGCCTTTTCTTTCTTCTAAGGGAAATAGAGAAGACAGCTGCTGCTTTGACAGTAAAATGCATACAGCAGTGACAGGTCTTCCTGTTTCCTTCCCATCTCTGGTCCCTGCTGTGTGCTTCTTCCCTGCACTTAGCTGCATCTGCTAAAAAAGCCCATCTCTCTTTCAAGCTGCTCCTTGGAGATTTGTTTACCACAGCTCAGCAAGTGCAGAGCCATGCAGAGCTGTTTTCCAGGACTGGCTGACAGAGTGAATTGCAGGATATTTTCCAAACAAGCCAGTTCCTCCTTACAGAGGACTTTTCTGTGTGTACAGATGCATAAGGGCAGCGGGATGTGGTGCTGGGAGATAAAAGACCCGCTCCTTGGAAAGGCGTAAGCATGGCAATGATAGGCATTACACTGCCTCACTTTTACAAGCCTGCCTGCTTGCTGGAGTCCACTGAGCATGTCCAGTGCCCAGGACAGGGAGCAAGGAGCTGCCTACGCAAGCAAAGGGGAATGCCAAGGCCGGAGGTGCACCTCCAGCCTCAGGCTGGCCAGCACGGCAGGGAAGTTGGTGGTGAATCAGGATCAGAGGTCACAGCGGAGCTGTGTTGTAAAAAGTGCTCTCTGTGGCCTCTCCTTTTGTCCCCCCTGATCCGAGGCATGCAGAAAGGAGCGCACCCCGAGATAGCACAGGGCTCTGCAGACTGTCCCTTTCCCATAGCCAGATAACTGAGCAAGGCTTGCTCTGAGGCACTGTTATACTGGGTAGCGGAAACCCCCTCTGCATAGGAGAGACGGCGGGGGGAAACAGCTGGAGTATTTTGCCCCCTCTCTCTTCTACTGGAAAATGCATAACAACAACTCCCATGGGTGCAGCCCCTCAGGAGAGGAATAGGTATCTTGCTAGAAGAAGCCAGCATTTTTTATCCAGACATGCTTTGAGCAAGGCTTAGGTAACACTCAGCTAAAGAGCCCGGAGCTGAACTCCACGCTAACACTCCCTCCACCGCTTCACCCTGCTCCTGCCCAACTAAATGCTTAGATCTTCCGGGGCAGGCAGCCCAGCGCGTCAGCTGTGGCTCCCTGCCAAAGCAACCGGGAGCTGCAGCCCTTGCCTCTGCAGCTGGGCACTCTGCAGGGCCTGCCTCTGCAATCTGTCCAAAAAGGCCAGGGCTGAGCAGTAGGCTTGGGCTCTGCAGGGAGGAAAAGCATGCAACTTGCTGCAAGCAAGCTGGGTCATGGTTTGCTGCAAAAAAACCCCCAGTGCATTGCTAGGGAGAAATCCCAGCAAGCTGCTTGGGTAGGCAGGGGTTGCCCTATTTCTGTTTGGGGTTTCCTGGCCTGAAGTAAAGGCGCCTGTGCTGAGAGAAGCTGCGTGCACGCAGTAAGCTTGGCAGGTTGCATGCGTGGGATCTCTGGCACACAAGAGGACGATTGGCGCAGTACAGCCAGTGTACTTCAGCTGCACTTGAGCAATTGAGAGTCCAGGATTTCCAAACACTCAGGTGACTGGTCACAGCTGCTGTTTTGCTGGGGTTGCTCCATGTCAGCCAGCCAAAGTCCTCAGCTTCATCACAGACAAAATTTCCAAGGGTGAAATGTGAGCATGTCCAGGGAGGCTGCAGATACCGGATAACTGGTCTGTGCTCAGCAATCTCCTCCAGGGGAAAGGTCAGAGGAATCCTCCCCTGCAGATCACTTGCTAAGGATGGAGCTGTGCACTGCCCTGCTGGGCCCTTCCACATGCCCATGCACATGTGCCAGCAAGCTGTTAGTGTTCCTGGCTGGTCTGAGCCCTGGTTTGGACAGAAACTTGCCACTGATTCAGCACCCAGGGCTGCGCACGGAGTAGCTTGTCGTTAATTTTGGTACAGCTTGCTTTTCTGTTGCCATGAGTTTGCAGCCATCCAAACTCAAGTGACATATAACGCTGGGAACCCCCCCACCCCCAAGCCCTTCTATCACCCGAATAAAGTCACCTCCCTAAACCACTGGCCATCAACCTAGTTCCAGCTCTCGGCAGGATGCCTGTAAGGTCACACTGCAGCCACATAGCGATGCCAGTGCTGGGAGACAGGCACCCACCCAAGCTGCAGAGCTACCTACAAAGAGACAGAACTTCCAGGGTTTGCTTTTGCTGTTTTGATCTCAATGCTCTCCCTCTTTCTCCCAGCCCACTACCACTCTGGACCTGCCAGCTGTGGCCAGTGCTGGCTTCTGACAGCCAGCACTCTGATCCCACAAGCTACTGTGCAAAGTAGGTTTCTCAACTCACTCAACTCCAGTGTTTTGTTTGATTGGATTTAGCAGCTTGAAGGGGATAAACAAGCCTGTTCCTAGAAGCTTTGCTGCAGGAGCTGGCAACTTCTGTTGGCCACCAGAGACAGCTCTGCAGGAAGGTGGTGCCAGAAGTTACATGAGCAGGGAAGCCCCCGGCAGGGAATTTTGCAACAACATCCTTGGCATCCAGGATGTCGTGACAGCTTCCAAGGTTGCTCTTCTGCGTCAGCCCCAGCATGTCTCTCTGGCAGGCGCTGCAGTAGCTGCACATGCTTGCTGAGCACTTGCACAACGTGAGTATCAAAGCTGTGCTTGGGGCAGTGTGAGCTCATGCTTTCTTATACTGCAAAACAGAGGCCTCGTCCTCGGAGTTGAGCAAACCCATAATTTATGCCGGGGATGATCAGCCTTGGGTGCACGCGGAGCCTCTGAGGGAGCTGCTCACGTTGCTTGCCACACTGCAATTTATTTGCTAGTCAGGCTATTTCAAGCTGTGTCAGGGGCACTGGGTTACATGAAGAAAACAGCTCATTGAGCAACAGGCTGTGTTTGACACTTAATAAGGCCACCACAATCACCAACCCAGAGGTCTTTCCAGTCTGGTGTGTTGTCTTCAGCCATGACCAGTGCTGGCAACACTGGGGTATAACCTCGCCATCACTTGAGCTCCTAGGCAACTAGTAGTGCACAACTATGCAGGTAGAGATGCTTCTGCCTGTGTTGGTGACTATCTCAAATACCCAGCAGCAGGAGAATTAAAAGCAGTATAATACAATCCCATCTGGAGCTGAGGCGGCAGGGCCTACAGAAGTATAATCTGAAGCGCCGCAGAAATACAGCAGGTATTACATCCCAGCTTCAGGAAAAACTACTTGTTCTCCAGCAGCATAGTGGAAATCAGCACTTGGGCACAGATCCCAGAAGAGATTTAAGACCCTAAATCAGAATGCTGGTAGGCTGTGAAAGAAAGCCTGTATCCAAACCCGCCATCTGGAAAGCCTGTGTTCAGCAGCTCCCTACCTCCTGCAATATGTAGAACTCACTAGTGGCTTCTTTCTGCTTGGCTTGGAAGTCCCTGAGCAGCTTGGGGTCTGTGTGGGTGCATGCCTCACCCGAGGACCCTTTGATGGACATCACATGCACCCTCCTGGGAGGAAGGACTGCTAGATCTTCCTTCCCTCCCGGCTAAGTAACCTAATCGCACACTCTTGCACTGACTCTTATGCCACTGTGCTGAATCCCTGGCATTAGGAAAGGAGAGGAGACAGTGTGTCCCCTCTTCTTGCTCTCTCTCCTGCCTGGGAGCCTGGGCTCATCTTCCATGGAGATGTGCCTGGTTGCCCTTGGGCTGAGAAACAAGAAACCCATTTCTTGGGTGGGTGTCCTAGCTAGAAGTTTATTATGTTCACCTGAGAGACTGTTGCCTTTCACAAATTGCAAGAGGAAAAGAGAAAGGCTATGATGAAAGGGCAGTGGTGCTCACACCAGACCCTAGGAAACGGCCAGCCCCAGCTGAGTCAAGAGTCTGGGTGTTAAGAAAGGCAGATCTTCAGGCAGAATCTGTGCTCGGTGTTTCCAGCTGACTAGCGGCTCCATTTAGCACAGGGCCGTTTTGTTGGTTTTGGCCCCTCAGGGAGAAGCGCGACACCAGGACAGGGCTTGCTTCAGCCCCAGCTTTGCTGCTGGAAAAGCTGATGATCCTGGTCTGCCTGGCCACTGTGATACCTGCATTAAGGCTGGCAGCGAGGATTGCATGAGCTTTCCTCTAGTTCAGTTCAGACAGAACCAGCCAGGGTGGCTTAGACAGGTTTAAATTAACCTATATAATTTTGCCCGAAGCAAACACAGGGAACTGTACTCTAATTACTCCACCAGCCATCTGAGGGGGAGCAACCTCCAGTGGGAGGGGCAGGTGAGAGCAGGGAGGCTGAAAACCACTTCCAGAGCTGCGTCTGGAGGAAGAAAAGTCCTTGTGGCCCAATGCATGCAGGAAACCCCTTCTAGAAATCCACCAAATTACCAGGGTGGTAAGCAGCAGCCTCCCTTCCTAGCAGCAGGCAAAGAAGCTTTTGCTGAGCCCAGAGATGGGTGAAGTTTTGCCCTTTCTATATAAAAGACGGAGAGGCCCCTGAAGGCTTATCATGGGCATGAGCAGGAGAAGCCAGCAGGACTGCCTGCAAACACCTGGGAGCGCAGAGCAGGTCAGAGGTAGGAGGGGGCCTCCCTGAAGGGAGCAGCCAAGGCCAGGAGGACACCAGGGAAATGGGTGTTGGACATGCTAGGAGGTGGGGCTGCCATGAGAAACTGCCAGGCGAAATGGCAACTTGCACGACCAAGTGTATTCCCTGTTGAAACAGAGAAAACAGAGAAAATTAGAAGACCCTGCTGGCTCTCAGGGCTTGACTGTGGCAACTGGTAGCATCAATCTCCAGCCCCCGCAGCCCCCCGGGGCACCGTGTGTCAGGGAGGAGAGGAGACGAGTGGCGTGGCTGTCGCAGTACGCAAGTGTTGCCTCTGCTCACATACAAGGGCTCACCTCGAAAACAGGCCACCAGATAGATGGGTGCTGAGTTCCAGGGCTGGCTGTCAGCCAGAGGAGCTGGAGCCCCTCTCAGCCTGCGGGGAGGCTGAGGTGGGGCACTGGAAAGGATGCCAGCTGCTCAATGGAAACTCAATCAGTTAAACCCACTGCTCTCACTTTGGGAAATTCCAGGTTCCTTCCACAAATGAAATGTTCCTTTTGCAAACTTGTTTTGGTGGGGTTCCTGCCTACACCCAGGCTGTACAAACAAAACCAGTTGCTGAAAGTAAAAGTATCCGTACTGTGATATATGCAGGACTCCCTTTGCTTGTGTTAATCGTGGTGTGACAGCCACCCTCTGTCCCCTCAGTAACATGCTCAGTTAAATCTGACCTCTTTGAACATCTGCAATGTGAGCAGCACATGCCATCACATGCATGGGTCCTCTGAGAGATGGCTGACATTTCCCAAATCACCTGCTGACAGATAGGTGTCTTGATGACTCAGCTCTCATGACCTGCTGCCGCTCATCGAGGAGGGTTTCGCCATTTCTACTCTAATTAGCTAAGCCAGCAAGACACGTGTTTGAGCGGATCTTTCTTCTCTGCTTCATGGATGCTTTGTGTCGTAGCTGAGCTGTCAGTGCCCTTCTTTCTTCCATTTCCTTAGAAGGCAGAGAGCTACAGGGTGGATTTGCCTTGAAGTCACTGTAACCGGTGACGTGCTGCACTGAGCACAGGCACTGCAGAAGAGCTGTGAAAGGAAAGATCCAAACCCTGAAATGGGAGACGATCCCACTTTGGAAGAGCAAAAAGCAGATGCCAGTGTGGAATTGCCTTGGGGCAGCCAGACAAAGCCTGGTTTGGGTGGTAACTGTATGATGTTATCCACAACATCTGTGAGAACCCAGGAAAACTCAGCGAGGGCCAGGGTTGGGGGCAGAAACACAGAAACTTGCAGAAACTGAGCGATGAGGGAAGGCAATTGTCAGGGAATGGAAGCGGATCAGGGCAGAGAGATACATATGAAGACATTGCCTGAAATTGCTGTCTTCAAAGCAAAATTACCCCTGGGTCAAGCCGATGCAATTTCTAGCTGGATGTACTGGATTTCAGTGCAAATGGGTGTGCCACAGATGCTTTTTTTTTAGTGTTTTTGCTCAGAAAGCAGAGTGTTTCCTGTGGTAACTTGCAAAGACAAACTCCTGTTCTTGGGTTTGGAAGGAAGATGCTTTTCCATGCCTGCCAGGGAGAGTCCCTGACAGGACATGCTGGGGAGAAGGCAGGTCTTTCTGGTGGGCTTGGGAGCAGCCGGGAGGATCATCTTTCTGTTCTTCCACTCTTTTCTTCCTTTAGAGGTGCCTGGCTGCTGCAGGAGCAGGGGGAGAGGCTGCTGTCATGGCTCCCATGGAAGGCTGTGGCAGTGGAGCTGTGCCAGCGCCGGCGCCGAGCCACCCGCTTGGCCTGGACTGTGGTTTTCTGGGGAATCACCCAGACCAAAGCAAACATGGTGCACACCTGATGGGTCTTATTAAAGCGTTTCTCAGTTCCCTAACACAGGCAGGCAGTGCCCTCCGCCGCTCTCGGGCCCAGGCCAGGACCACAGCACCCGGCAGGGGCAGGGATGCTCCCGTGGCTCACCGCGCCGAGATGTCCCCAGGCAGGTGGGGGCAAAATCCTGCACAGCACAGTAAGGCACATAAGGTGCCTTATGCCATTTTCTGGTTAATACCCATTTCCCTAGGGTTCTTCTCACCCACTTTCATAGCGGTTCAGGTGGAGAACACTGTCAGACCCTGATTTCCACTGAGTGTACGGACTCAGAGCTGATCGGAAGGTCAGTGACGATCAGTTGTATTCCCCATCCTAGTCCCATTTAACCCCCCTGTAGCACTCTGCTGCTCTGAAGCACTGCAGAAGCAGAAGTTTTGGTCCACAAGCTGAGATGCCTTCTCCTAATCCAAGTGTCACTTGGGGTCTCCCCCTCTCCTGCTGATCATTTGCCTGGAGGAGGAAATGCTTGAGGGTGTTTCCAGCAAGCCTGCAGGACTGGGGTGGAAAACACACACATCTAAAAGCCAGATTGGTTAGTTAGGAAAAAAGGGTGAAAACCAAGTCCACAGGAACTGCGGAATGGACGTGCCGCAGTCCTCGTGAAAAAAAGGCATATTCCTCCCATTTTTTCAGCCAGCTTTGCCTCGCAGCTGAACACAGCAAGAGACCCACATGGTGACAGAACATCTCCCTGGGCACATTTTCCCTCCCTTCCTTTTTTTCCATGGCTTTTTGTTTGGCTGTTTGTCTTTTTTTCTTTTTTTTTTTTCTTCTGCTTGGTCGTATGTGGCAACAGCTGCTCTAGGAGGAAAGCATTGATCTGGCCTCAGCATCCACTGGTTCAGCTTACTCAGCTTCTCCTCAGGGGGATTTCTAGAGGAAGGTAATCGGCACTGAGGCTAAACCAGCTTCCCTTCAGCAGCCAGTAAATAGTCCCTGACCTCCAGAAGAGGAGCAAATGCACTTCACCAGCATGAACTATTTCACGCAGTCTATGGTCGTGCCTGGTCCCCGTCCTGCTGACAGCAGGGCAAGGAGAATGAAGGCTTGTGGTTTGATGTGTTCATAGCCCCTAATTCTCCAGACCCTGTAGCTGACTAATCAGGCTTGAAGGATTTGAAGGGATTTTCCTCTTTGTGAAAAATATATTTCTACTAAAGTTAAAAACTCAGTGCTGGTTGTACAGCATCTCTTCCCCTCCATTTGCACACCAAGGCTGTTTTCCCTTGCTCCTCCTCTGCTTAAAATCAGGAACATTTTGGCCAAAAAAAGTTAGAAAGTTTGTGGTTTTTAAAAGCTGCCGGTGCCCAAGGCACTGTCTATTCTCCTGACAAAATGATTGAGGATAAAAGGAGGAGGTTAGTCTGCAGAGACTGTCATGAATGGAGCAGCACCAAGGGCTCACTCTGGCTGGGATGCTGGCATGCTCTCTCCTTTCATTGCTCAGAGGACACTGTGTGGTTGTGTAATGACAAAGCCACTGCATTTTAGGAAGAAGAAAAGAGGAAGGAAACTGTGCAAGACAGGGTTTTCCCAGACTGCGACACTGTCTTTATACATGGTACTTTTGAATGGAGGAGAAGTCTGGGAACAGGGAAACCAAGAGGGGGTTTTGGTACGTTTTACTTCTCCTTGCTGAGCCAGTAACTCAGATCCCAGTTGAAGCTGTGGCAGTTTCCCCACCCCAGGCAGCCCACAGCAATCACCTGGCGGGCCTACACAGACCAGGCGGGACCCTGTAAGCTGCGAGATACACACAAATTATGCACAAATTACCTCCTGCTTCATTTACTTGTGGACTTGCTGACACTACGAAACGCTGCTGGCAGGGCTAGGACTGACGTGTGACCCTGGGGAAGGTGGGACTGACCCGTGAGCTCCATCCACACCCATGCCCTGCCAGCCTGCAGCCGCTCCCCAGCAGTGAGCATCGCACCCACCAGTCCTTCCCAACATCTCCCATCCCGCTGTGCCGCAGGGCAGCTGGGATCGTTGAGTGCCCTCCCGTCCCAGGTCCCACCACGGGGGTGGGAGCGTGTCACGCTCCATGGCACGGAGGGGAGTGCGGCGTGGGGTCCGTACGTGCCTGGGCACAGACGAGCTGTGCTGTCCCCACACAGCCTGCAACACCTTGCCGCTCACACCCTCTGACTTTAATTTGTCTTCTAATTTGGTCCTAGCAAGCCTTTTTACAAAGCTTGTTGAAGAGGCCAACCCTCCCCAAATTTAAGCATTCAGATGCTGGAGCTAACCCAGCAGGGAATTTTGCTGTGAAGCCATTATCTGCTTTGTAGTATTTCAAGCACAATTAGGTTTGACCTACAGCCCCTAAGTGGAAAGATGTCACAGCCCATCTGACCACAAGAGATAAAAGCATAGAGCAGACCGCTCTAGTGCTAGTAGATGAACCCCATTATTCAGTTTGTAAAAAAAAAACCAAGAGCCAGCCACATTGCCCCAGCTGCAAAGGCCATGATATCTCTCTGCACTGAGCAGATACCGTTTGGCTTAGCTGCAGGAGATTCAAAGGCACTGGCAGAGAAAATCTCCAGAGGGGGCAGGGACTCTGAAGAGGCCATGCACATTCATATGGGTTTCTACTTTATTTACAGGACCTGCAATGGAGTTCGGTCCTGGGCTTGTCGAGCATTTGGCCGTACTGCTGCGGTGCAATTACCGAGCGTGGGAATTCCCTCCAGGGTGGAGCCCTGTGCTGTAGGTGTGGTATCAACAAAAACAAGCGCAGGTTTTCACTGCTTCTTTCAGGGTGGGCCTCGGAGCGGCTGGGGGTGGGGAAAATTGCCTTGCAATTTTTCTGCTGTTTACAGTTTAGTAGAAGAGTAATTAACTGCTAAGTGTATGGAAGTTGGAGGGGACAGGACTAGGACAAGCACCGATTTGACAAATTTCAAACTATCCTTATCCTGGTATTGTATAACTTAATTCCTGCAGAACTTGTCATTTTTGTCTCCAAAAAAGAACACTGATCCCTTCTCTCAGATCAAAAAGTATGCCTGTTTTCTCAGCATAAGAGCATTTTGAGGTTTTAAAGACACTTGAAAATGAGAGCAGTTTATAGAAGTTGATTGGTTTGCATGAGGCCGCTCTCTAAACATGTTAAAAATGGTTGGAATAATCATAACTTACAATTAAGAAGATGAAGGAAGGAAGGGTGGCAATATTTCTCACTGTGGCAGAGAGAAACAGTGGCAGAGGGCTCCTCCGAAGCCACCCGAGGTGTAACGCTGTAGCTGTACGGGAGCTAGCTAACTACCGTGCCCTGCAGAACCGCCTGCAGCGGGGTAAGCTGGCAGCGCTCAAAGCCTGGTGGAGACGTGTCCGCTCTGTTGCTATCATTGGCAAGACTGCACCATGCGAGGATATTTTTAATCAAAATTTTAAAGCACAGATCCAGCTGAAACAAGCCAAGCAGGTTCTGCCGCAACTATATTTAATCACTGTTCTGAATCCTCTCCCACAGCTCGTGGCACAAGGCTCGCAAGAGCACGATGGTGCTTGGGCTGGCTTCCTCTCTAGCTCAGCTATCCTCACATGACCCCGCTTGCTGAGGACAACGCTGTTTTCTTTCCCAGCTCTAAAAATCAACGGATGTGAAAAACTGAGTGCCCAGGTTTTGTTCACAGTTATTGCAAATACTCAAGTTGTGTTAAATGCGTATCTTTCAGCATAGGCGTACTTTTAAGATTTTTGCTTTATTTTATTGACTTATTTCAAACAAACCTTCCAAAGGCAAATCAGAGGCAGAACATTACAGGAGAGCAGGCAACAACATATTAGCCAGCACAGCTAACCTGCCTCAGCACCTCCACGGTATTTGTCAAGAGCAGAGGGAGGGAGCTCGAGCCTTTCACCAGCAGGAACGATTCCAGGCAGTAACCGCAGCTCTTAAATCCAGCCCTTGCAACCACCCGTTTTACACAAAACTGAAAGACGCACATGCATAAAGAGTTTCACAAGCTTTGTATGGCTGTGAATGGGTGAGGAACCTGCAGAGCGGGCTGAAGCGCAGTCTGGAGGGCTGTACTTTTACTGCTGGAGAGTGCCAGGAGCTAGCGATGTGCGTGAAGTTGGCAAAGAGCAATTGTTTATTCTCCTAGGTAACAATCCATCTCAAAACAGTTTAAAATACCAACACAAGATAACCGTGGCAACCCACAGTATGTGGCATAACCAAATCAAGGGGTGTGCTTTTTGCGCTCTGACAGGATGATAAAACATCGACCTGTGCTAAACTGGGTCCTAGCCTCCCTGTTCCCACAAGATCTTTTCCTCTCCCGTCTACGAGCACTGGAGCTCATGCAACTGTGTGGTGAGTCAGTGAGCTGAGCCAGACAAAAGTTCATCCTGCAGTGAAGAAGGGCCAAGTACCGGCCCCGATGGACTCCCTGAACTGGGTCAGCTTGCGACCACGCGGATGCCATTGCTGGCACAAGACATGGCATGGGACCACGCAGCAGCTGAAGGCAGCCATTTCCGACTCGGATCTGGTAAAGACGCTGTGAACCTGCGCCCCTGCCTGTTCACACCAAGAGCCAAATGTCATGAACCTGAGCCTAGAAGCTGAAACAAGCCCTTTTGCCCGGTCTGCTCTTGCAGCACACCTTGGCCTTGCCAGCTCTTTTGAAAGCTCCACACTCCTGGCACAGCTGGATTACAGCAGGTATCTATCCACACACGTTGATTCTTGTTACGAAGCACAAGTGTTCATGTATTGTGATGGTATATGTTTTGATTTGCTCCCAAAGTGGGAAAGCATCACATACTCATTATTACCTGCATTTGAAATAAGGGCTGTAACATCATTTTGCAAATATGTGCTTCATCAACAGAAGCAGTTTCTCAGTTGTTCTCCTGCTGAATGCATTGCATGTGCTTTTGTTTGTCGATAGCTCTAGCATCAGAGAGCAGAAAAATCCATTTTATCCTCTTTTTCTCTATTAATAACTAAATCCCCCTCTTAAAATTGAAGGGGAAGGACCTTTGCTACTTCATTCCTGTAATACAGACCACTTGTAATGCTACTTATCACTAAATTCTTTTTGTTATCTTCCTTTTCTGCAGAACCTTATGCGTTTTTTCACACCATCAAAACCCTTATCCTGGACGCCAGGACATTCACATCTGTTTGGGTTCCACCCCCCCACCCCCCCCGGCTTATTTTGCAGCCCATCTTTGTAACTCCTGCCTTTGAATTTATGGACTGTTACTGCACTTTAGGCAGATGTCCCCCACTGAACTACTTGCACAAGAGCTCAGGTCTGTTTCCTGCGTTGGAGTGAGAAAGATGTAGGTGTCAGTGCAATGTACTCAAAGTAGGGAAAAAAGTTTGAAAAATTACTTCCTGGTGAGTACTGTTGTCACCCAAGGGATGTAATTATTTTTGCACTTACACAGCTAATTTTACACTATTTAATACTTTATTTACTTGGTTTGTTACTAGGTGAGAGAGGTTAGTAATGGAAACAACTTAAAAGAACAGGGACTATCATCACCTAGTCTTCTAACAAGTATTTAACTAACTTGTGTGCGCAGACACCTATGAGGCAGAGCAACCGGGAGCTACAGGCTGAGAAATCCGCTGGAGAATGAGGGTTCAGGCAACTTGCCACTACCTCGCAGCAAGTTAGGCAGCCTTCCCAGTCATCACTGAAAATCCTCCTTTCTCTCCTGTCCCTTCTGCGAACAGCCTCGACAGCAACCCTCCAGCCTTCTTTCAGGCACATCCTGTTACCTTCGGGGGTAGCGAGTAATTTAGCTAACCTGGTAGCCTGTTTTCAAGGTTCACCACATCCTTAGGTGAGAAATGTTTTTCTTCTGTCAGCCAGGCATTTCCAAATACTGTTAACTGAAACTAGGCTAACATTCAATGCAAATGAATTTCTTCACAACACCCTAAAGGTATGCACAGCTACAAGTGGTTTAAGGGACACGGATGGAAAAGGGAAAGAAAGAAACGCTGCTCATCCCACACGTGCTAAAACCCAACCCAAGGCAGCTGTCCCCTTTGGCAGCCAACTTGCTGCAGGTTTTCTTGACACCTTGTTGGAAGTTCTACCTTCCTAAATGCCCTAAAGCTGCGCTGCCCAGAGAGACCCCCTGCCTGCTTGGCCATGCCAGCCCCCAGTTAGATTCCAGAAAGGAGGCTTCGATGGATTCAGAGAACTGATATGCCCCCTCTCCCCGAGGAAAATACTTGCTTACAAGGGAGGATTTTGACTGCCGCTCCTACCAGATGCACCACTGGTTTAACCAGAGCCTGCTTATGGATCCTGTCCTGCACTGCCCCCTGTGCTGGTACGACTACTGCAGGACCAGGATCAAGGTTAAACCAGCGTCCAAATGGAGTTCATGCTACTTCTCTGGAGGGCTATTTTAAATTTAATTATTTTTTTGAAACACAGACTCGTTTCCAAATCAGGTTCCCCGGGTAGCCCTGGAAATTGCTGGGCTACACAGTGGGTGTAGGAGCACAGGAACCGGGGAGGAGCTGCTGTAAGAGCACTGTCCTCAAAGAAACCTTCTTCAGACTAGAAGGGGGTAGTCTTGATGCTGCTCAGATGAAGGTTTGCATCACCTGCTGACAGAGGCAAATACCACTTTGGTGGACCCGGTGTCATGATATAGGTTTAAGTCAAAGGGTAGTCAAGGGGATAACAAGCTATGGATACTCCTGTTCTTTTGGTGATGCAGGCTGTAGTTTCCACAGCGGCTTAAACCAGAGGCAGTGCAATCCCATTTCCCTCTTTCCTCCTTTATGCCAGCACTAGGGCCTATTTGATCCTACAGTGAGCCGATTCAGGTCACTAATCCCAACAGAGAACTGAACCAAACAAAACAATGTTCTCCACCAGTTTAGTAAACAGAACGGCTCATTACAAATGTAAATGAGCATCAGTGCTGGCTGAAGGAAGAGGGCAGTCATAGCTGGGATCAAAACAGGGAGGAGAGCGAGTGTACCTGGCAAACATCACAGCAACATCAGATGTCACTGAAAGGCATCCCTATTCCTGATCATGCAATCCCAGTCCATGCACATTCATGTCATGTTTCTCCATCCACAACTGCTAAGTTTGACTCTAACTTGAGAGAGGGTAGCTTTCTAGTCTAAGGAATCCCATAAAAGATTAAATACCTTATGTTCACAACTCTCTATGCCAGTGAGTGTCACAAGAGGCAGTTTTCTGGGAGAGAAACAGATGCAGTTTGCTGGCAAAAAAAATTACAGTTCAGCTTGCGCGTCCTAATCTGCACAGCATACTACACTGCTAAAGCCTTACCTAGGCAACTTTATTCCAGAGGCTTATGGTTCAATGTATGTATCAGCTAAGCCACAATGAGTTGCACAGCAAGGCCACGTAGTGCACCTGCAGCACTGGAAAGCTCAGCTACAGCTGACAGGTTCCAAAAAGGACCGGGAGAAAAATACTAACCCCAAAAATGGAAGAACACACTTGT
The DNA here is from genome assembly GCA_013401275.1 of Pandion haliaetus. Classification (NCBI taxonomy): domain Eukaryota; kingdom Metazoa; phylum Chordata; class Aves; order Accipitriformes; family Pandionidae; genus Pandion; species Pandion haliaetus. The sequence continues at coordinate 4,513 of VYZV01001510.1, read as the reverse complement.
TTGTAGATGACTCAATTGTGCCAAATGCAGTTAGTTGGATTTTGACTTAGTGATATGCTGGGTCTATTTATTCACCAGGTTTACAGTCAAGTACATTACAGTTCCCATACTTAACATCGTAGCACAGAATTTTCATATATGATGGTGACACAGGTAAGACTACTACTAGCAAAAATGTTACTAAGAAAACCTTGGTGAACAGCAGCAAATACTGCTAATAACTGAGGTTTTTGACCGTCATTTAAGAAATGCAAATTTATCCGTACAGACAGTACAAAGGACAGGAGAAAGTGGTTTTGGGGTTTTTTGTTTGTTTGTTTTAAATGTGAGAATCATGATAAACAAAATCCAGACACTATTTTAAACAGCTTTGCATAAGCATGTGATGATCCTTGTTTTAGTTTGGGCACGAGAGGTTTAAGTTCACTGTTCCAACGGATCCTGAACTACAGGATGTCTTGCATTGTTTCCAAATAGTTTGGGTTACAGCAAAACAAGAGAACAGAACAAATTGTTACTAGCAAGAACTGGCTGAAACAAGCTATGACAATTTAAGAACTTCCCATCTGAAAAAACATCACTGTAAACCT